>PVJN01006398.1:0-75697 GCA_004026805.1 Lasiurus borealis
CACCTTTTAACGGAGTGAGACTGCTGGCTGTCCTCACAGACTTGACAACTCAGTGGAGGCAGCAGCGGCTGACAGCTGTGCGGGGGCGGGAAGGGGGGCAGCAGGGGTGGGGGCAGCAGGGGTGTGGCCAGGCCCTCAGCCCAGCGGCCACTGGGTTTGCCATTTTGGGGGGAGAGGTTGGGTTGGGGAGACTGTTGAGAGAAGGCAGTGACAGCAGCGAGGAGTAGAGGTTCCTCATGGGGAACAAACTCACCTGCTGCTGCCTGAAGCCCAATGCCAGCCCCAGGAAGGGCCAGGAGTCTGAGTCTGTACATCCGGCCCCCGAGTCTTTTGACCATGACCGTAAGGCAGGCCAAGCTGATCAGGATCTTGAGTTCTTGGATTTCCTATTCACCAAAGACTCCCCTGTGCTGCGCCTCAGTGACCTGCAGTTGCCCAAAGGTAAGGCGTGGCAGGTGTTCGCTGATCTCAGTCACACCTCTGGCCTCTAAGGACCCCAGGATCCCTAGGCGGGTACCACCACCGCAGGCTCCTCCTTGCCTGGGGCAGTTTTCTAAGAGCTGGCTCTTCCTGGCGTTCCCCCACCCCCCTTTATTTTCCCATCATGCCTGGCCAGTTTCTTTCCCTGTTCACTACCCAAACACCCAGTGTTCTTTCTTCCATCCCCAACTCAGCCTGAAACACTGCAGTCCTTGGCCCTTCCCGATCATGGCTCTGTTTAATGTCTCAAGGGACTCCATGAAGCTTTTGGGTATATTTTCTCCTTTTTCTCAATGAAAACTTTAATACCCTGACTGCAGAGTTTCCATCCCATCTCGCTATCCTTACCCAGCCATATGGTTCTTAGTGAAGGAGAAACCCTTGTTTTTTCCTATTAAGTTAGTTGATACTGGGAGAAGTTCAGCTGCAAAGAGTTTAGGGTTTGTTTTGCAAATTTAAAATAGCTGACATAGAACCTATATGGTGTTCTTAAGTAGACTCTTTTCAGTTGCCTGGATAGAAGCTGTTTATCCCTTCCAACTATAATTTGAACACAGAAGGAAATGGTGGGAGAGGGAACTCAGAATTTCTGAATGATGTGAAATGTTACTGCCATTCCTACAGAGAATAGTTGTTTGATTTTTACACAAAGATGAACACAGGGAGTCTGATTACTTTAATATCTCCACTTAGACACAACTATGTCTTCAGTCTTACGTCAGTGACTGAACAGACTTCCTTGTCACATTGCTTGTTCTAAGGAGGAGTGGGTGGTTCACAAGAGTGTTAGTCAAAAGTTTCAAAAGAGAACATGTCTTCCAATTGGATATTGCTATTTTGTGGTGTTGGGGATGCCAGATCTCCACTTGATTTTATTTTCCTAAATGCATGTGATGTGACAGAGTGTGTGTCCTTTCTTGGGAGTGGGGATTCCAACGAGCCCCTTTTTGTTACCTGTGTTGGGGAAGGAGGCAAGGAGAACATTCCTTCCTCCCAGCTGGCAATGGCAGAAGCAGACCATAGCCCCTTGGCCCTATGTGCTTATGTGCGTGCTAGTGTGTCACTGCTGGTGGGCTAGAGTGATGTGGCGGGGAGGGAAGCCAGGAATGTAACCTTTTCAAAACAAAATTAAATATTTTGAGATGAAAAAAGAGAGAGAGAGAGAAAGAGAACATGTAACGTTTAAACTTTAATTGGTGACATGAAGTCTTGGGAGGTAAGGTTCCAGATGGTGCACAACAATGTTTGTCAGTTTGTCTCCATGGTTCCCTCTCCATCCTCTCCCCTCCTGCAGTAAATTCCTGTTTAACTGTAAGAATATTGAGGTAAAAGTTCTAAAGACCAGATGCTTGAAGCAAGTGGAGAAGAGGGAGAAGAGAGGAAATACTTGATTTAAAATAATTCTGGATAACAATGTAATTAATGAAGACTGTGGGATTTTTTTAAAATAGAAAATATATATATTTACAAATATATTAAAGCCCTCCACCGCACCCCCCCCGCTTTTTTTCTCTTTTCATTTAAATGGCAGAGATTATTTTATTATTTCGTGGAAAAACACATTATAGCTCTTACTCTATTCAAACTCTAGTTCAGCTTTTAATTTCTTTAAAAGTTAGAATAATTAAGCCTAGGGATTCACTTGGAAGGTAGATTTGTCTTTATAACTGAAAACTACTCCCTGTTCAGAATATTAAAATAGTGTGAAAAAGTGAATATATTATGAATTAATGAATTGTACCTTTAAACACAAAACAAGTGAACCTGTTTGGTGCTACCTCTGAATGATTTTATGAACAAGTTAGTAGATGGGGAGTGTGGGATGAGAGACCAAAATATTACCTTTATATACTTCTTTAAAGATATAGAACTGATTTTCATGTATCATTCATTTGGTCCTTTTAAATGCAAACAAGTATATTCTCCCTTTGTTGTTGATGAAGAAATGGATAATTAGAGATGTGAATCAACTATGTAACCAGCTGCTGAACAGGAAAGACTAGCATGCAGGTGATTGATGTGCGAAGTTCAATTTGGTGATCCATACAGCACTCTTTATAATGCAGACTATTCTATCTAATGAAAGTGTAATATGCAAATTAACTGTCACTCCAACACACAAAATGGCTACCCCATGTGATAAAAGATGGCTACCCCCATGTGAATACAAGATGGCCTCCACAAGATAGCCAGCAGGGGAGGGCAGTTGTGGGCGACCAGGCCAGCAGGGGAGTGGTTAGGGGGTGATCAGGCTGGCAGACAGAAGTGGTTAGGGGCAATCAGGAAGGCAGGTAGGTGAGCAGTTGGGAGCCAGCAGTCCTGGGTTATGAGAGAGATGTTTGGCTGCCTGTTTAAATGGGCAGTCAGACATCCTTCAAGAAGTTCCAGATTGGAGAGAGTACAGGCTAGGCTGAGGGACATCCCTCCTTGTGCATGAATTTCATACACTGAACCTCTAATATGTTATAAACCCTCCACAAAGTGAATCTATTTAATTTGCTCCAGTCTTGATTATTTCCAATTTCAATTATTGTGTAGAACACAGAAGCAACAATTACCACTCCATCCCATGTGTGTAATTCATTATAAAGGATAAGCATAGAAGTAGTGGTCAATGCCAAGACCGGTTTGGCTCAGTGGATAGAGCATCAGCCTGTGGACTGAAAGGTCCCAGGTTCAATTCTAGTCGGGAACATGTACCTTGCTTGCGGGCATATCTCCAGTGTGGGGTGTGCAGGAGGCGGCTAATCGGTGTCTCTCTCTCATCGATGTTTTTGACTTTTCTATCCCTCTCCCTTCCTCTCTGTAAAAAATCAATAAAATATATTAAAAAAAAGAAGTAACAGTCAATAACAGCATCAATTTATCAGGTTATCTAGTCGATACATTTTAAAGAGTTAGTTCTGTGGAGTTCCATTGAAGGGACAGTGCTCTGGACATGGAGGGACTTTGCCAGAAGCTGGTAAGAGGGCAAGTCAAGTAACAAGGATTAAGCATAAGTCTATAAGAAGTCATGTTAAATCAGAAAACTTGGAAAAAAAATGGAGTTCATAAGTATAGAACTTAAATTTTTATGTTTAATATGATAGTTTGAGTTACATTTCAATTAGTTTTTAACTTTGGTGGGGGGCATTTAACTTAGAGGAACTGTTGAGAAATCTCAATTTCATCATTAGTAAGTTTCCACAGAAACAGTGAGAATACCAAATATAAAGTATAAGCACATTAAAAGTTTGCTTGTAATGTCTTTATTTCAGACAATTTTAGATCAGTTTCCCTGGAAACTAAGAAATACCTATTTGCATGTAAAACATTCTGACTTTTCTAAAATGGAGAATTGAATTATTTGATTACTTACAAACAATCATATTTGAATGATGCTCTGCCTTGTGCTTCTGAAACAGATGAACATGATTTCTTTACATCATTCCAAAGCGATATTTTTAAGAACCTAGCAGAGATTTCAGATAGACTTGCTTTTCTAGTACCTTGCCTTTAACAGTGTATCTATCATAACCAATGGTAATATCAGTAATGCAAAAAAAGCCACTAGAGTCCTGTGATCAATTTAATCATTACTCCTCAACTGTTCATGCAGCCTTTTATGTTCTGACTTATGAGCTTTGCTAATTTGCTGCTACTAATAAAGGTGCTCTCTTTTATGACCCCTTTCTCCCTCTCCTCTGAAGAGTGAGTAGGCAATGAATTGGCAACATGATGAAGAAAAACCTCTGCACAACAGAACTTTACTCTTTCCAGTAATTATTTTGACCCTTTTTTTTTGGGGGGGGGTGAATATTAATAAGCATTTGATGTAAAAGGCTGAAAAGTAATATTTTGGTGTTTATTCTTCCTGAGTCTTTTGTATGCACGTAAATATAACATTCTATTTTAGAAAAATGAGGGCACTCTTTGTGTACTGCTGTGTAACTTGGAGTTATAAAGAGAATAAGGATATCATGCTCCTGGAACTGTGCCTGACCCCTGGGGAGCACCCAGCATGTTTCCATGCAGCTTCATGAGCTCCAGTGCAGGCCTTCTAATAACTGACCCTGTACCTTCAAATGGTTGGAGCACCATTCAGTTACCCACTGTTATGAAGGGCCATCTTTCAACATGAAATTAGACACAATCCCATTGTAATGATTTATTCTGGGAACACAGATTAAAATAAATGCATTGTATTTACCTCTAGAAATCAGGTGGTATACTTTCTTATAACTTCATTAGGATATCATTTGTAGTGAAGGTATTTTAAAATTAAGTGTTCTTATCGCAAATTAAAATCACCATTGGTTTTTCACTGGACATAGCACTTCCCTGTTAGTGTTTTTGTGGGTTTTGTGTCTTTAATTCCAAATAACTGCTACTCCAAGATCATAAAGTGGAGCAGATCTTAAATGACAAATCAAAAGTTTGCTTTAGATAATACCTTAGAAGATATAAGAAAATTGGAAGAAACTTAATTGGTTTGGGTACACGGAAACAGTAGATATTTATTGGGCACCATTTCAGATTCAGGACAAACAGTGAAATTCAAGACAAAGCCCTCCCACTCCCAACTCAGGTTTTTACATTCGAGGAGATCCTAGGGGCAGACAACACATGAACAATCAAGAAAGGCAGGGTGGTTAAAGACAGCTGCTCTCTTTAAGTGACATTGAGCACTTCTAAAAGTGAGAAGGAGCCCAGTAACCACGTGGGGGCAGAGTCCCTCAGGTGGGAATGTAGAGTGCAGGCAGCAACTGCAACATGGGGTGGCTGCAGCAGACTGAGAGGGATGCCAGGAGGAGGGCGATGGTGCATTAAGACCTTGTATGTCGAGTGGGCCTTGACAAAAAGTATGCATTTTACTCAAGTAATGATCATTTCCCTACATATAACCCATTGGAGGATTACATATAGAGAAATGATGCTAATTGTATAAAGAGAGCAAGAGCAACAGAAAGAGACAGAGAAAGGGAGAGAGAGAGGAGTTAACTGTGAGAAGGGTAGAAGGAAGCAGGGAGTTCAGGGAAAAGGCCATCATAGTAATTCACCTGAGAGTCAACAGTAATGTGAACAGAAACAAAAACAAAAACAATAAGAGTCTAAAAGTAGACTGACTTAAAGAAATTAGGTAAATCTAAATGTAGGAACAGATATGAAAGAGAAGTCACAGAAAAAGAAATGCAGATTATGTTTGAAAGTGTCTTTATATACAAGAAAAATGCAAATAAGTCTATCCTGTACTTTCTCTCCTATTGGGAGAAGATCATAAACTTAACACTTAAGGTTTTGGTGAAGCTGCAAAGAAGCAGTTACTTTCATATTTTGCTGATGGAAATACAAAATGGATCCACCCCATGGAAGGATGTTGGTATAATCCCACAGCAATGCAGATGGCATTAATCCCCAAATCCTACTCTGAGGAATTTTTGCTGAAGATGTACCCCACAGAATGAAACACATATTCACAATGTTGCATTATTTTCAAAGGCACAATAACTTACATCCAGTAAGGGACTACTTGAGTAAAGTGGGGACACAGGAGCCCACTGTGTGTCCTTTGGTGAGGCAGCCAGCTCAAGGCCTTGGGTAGGAGTCACCTGAATAGGGTAGAAAGCGTGGACTCAGATAAAATCATTAGTGTATATGGTAATAGGTGGACTCCTAATTTTGTGTTATGGGCCATAAAATAATACAATGTATAATAAATGCAATGAATAGTGTTGGGGTAGAGCAGTTCAGTAAGAGCAGGAGACTTTAAGTAAGCAGGTGGCCAGCAGTGGGTCCAAAAACTGCTGCCATTCCTATTTAATTAGATTAAATGGAAATCATTGTCTTTCTGAAAATGCTACTTCAAAACCATCTATTAAAAAACATTCTGCAGTATTTAGAAAAGATTACAAGTTATATATAAAATTATTTTAGGCCAGAAACAGAAAATATTTTATGAAAGCAACATACAAATGGACAACCTTAGGGCCCTAGTGGGTACAATACACACAATACATGCAAATGACAGGCAACTCACTGCAGTGGAAATAACACTGTTAACTGTGGTCAAACTTTGCACTCTAAGAAATGCCAGTTAGACTCGGTGACCTAAGGCTGCGCCCTCCTGCCTTGGGACCAGGCCAGTGGACCTCAGGTCATGCTCCCCACCCGGCGGAGCTTGACGGAGACCTCAGGCCTCGTCCCCGGCCCAGCGGGGCTTGATGGGGTCCCCGAGGGGCACTTCCCATCCTGGTGCTTGGATAAGGGACCTCAGACTGTTCTCCTGCACCCCAGTGCCAGTCTGGGAGATCTCAGGCCATACCCCTCCACCCAGCACCAGTCCAGGGACCTGAGACTGTGCACCCCTGCCTGGTAGGGCTTGACAGGGGACCCTAGGCCATTTTCCCTGCCCAGTGAGGCTTGATGAGGGACCTCAAGGTGCACCTCCAGTGCTGGGTCAGGGGAACTCAGGCCACGCCCTCCACCTAGCAGGGCTTGAAGTGGGGCTTGATGGGGGACCTCAGGCTGCACCCCCCTATCCTAGCAGGTCTTAAAGGGGGACCTCAGGTCATGTCCCCCACCCAGCGGGGCTTGACAGGGGATTTCAGGCCATGTCCCCCATCTGGTGGGGCTTGATGGGGAACCTCATCAAGGCACTCCCCCCACCCTGTTCTGAGCTGGGGGACCTCAGCCATGACCCTGTCCTGGTGCTGGGCCAGGGGACCTGAGGCTATGGCCCCTTCCTGGCAGGCCTTCACAAGGGTGGGACTGGCTGTGTCTGGATCTAGCCCAATGAGGGGAAGGGGCAGCCAGGTCTAGGTCTCATGTGATTTTGAGGTGCACGTGGGTGGGCAGGGGAACTTGACTCTGGGTCCTGTGTGTGCCCAGGACTCTGATAGGAGGAAGGTTGTCATATATATTTTTACTAATTTTCTTTCATCTCTGACACTTCTACTCTAGAGAAAGGGTAAATAGCAATATTAAATTATTTCCTCTAATCACCTTTTAATGTGCACGAATTTCATGCACAGGGTCACTAGTTACTAAAGAATATCCTAGGGTTTGTTTTTTTAAAGTAATCACTTCATAGTGACAAACTTTGTGTTATTAAAATTCAGATATGTTTTTATATACTTGCCTAAAGAGATTATCCCACCTTGGTGCAAGGTGTACTGCAGGCAGACCTACCATTACATAGTTATATCAAATTTCATTTTTACAAAAAGCCCTATAATTAGGTCCAGAAAGTATTCTTATTGGAGCCCCCAAATTAAATGTGTGACCTGGAAGGAAGAAGTGAGACTTTAACTTTAGGAATTGAGGGCAGAATTTAAAAATCACTTTGATGAAAGTATACAAAGTCTGTATCATGACAGTGTTCCTGTAGACTAGAGCCTTGAGCCGTTATACTGTCCTTTTAAATGTGCCATGATATAGAGCCCTAAGCAAGCCACAGCTAAGAAAATAAGTTCATATTTTGAATGGAATTAGAATTAGTCTAATGAGTAAAGAACATTTGCTAAAAACAGCTCACGTGATTTGGGCATATTTGACATATTAGCCGGTATCTGACACTGATTGGCCACAGTGTAACTTGCTTCTTGACACTGTTTTGGAATATGCTGGTAATCCTATCCAATAAACCTATCTAATAAAAAAGGAATATGCCAATTGACTGACATGCCCTCAAAAATGGCAGTGCCCACAGCCACAAGATGGTGGCACAGGCAAGCCTTGGATGGCGGCTGGCCAGGGCCTCCCAAGGTTCAGGTAACCAGGAAGGATCAAGGCTTGCGCTACCAGCAGTGACAGCAATGGAGGTATAATGGGGTAATTGCCTTCCCCTGATCGCCGGGTCACCTCTCACCCCTGAGAGCTCCTGGACTATGAGAGGTGGCAGGCCAGCCTGAGAGACCTCCTTTAGCTAATATGCTAAGTGTCCTTCCCTCCATCTGGGTAATGACATCATGTAGCAACACCCACCTTCCTCTCCATAGAGACTACTAGCCTCCTTGCAATTTCTTCCGCCCAGGAACACAACTTGCTTTCTAGCCAGGAGAAAATACTTTACACTGTAACTAAATGTCTGTGAAGCATTTTCGTGTGCCTCATCTCTTTGGATTCTTACAAAAATCCTGGCGTAGGTAGAAAGGAAACTCAGTGGAATCCTGTTTTCTTTTCATTAGCCAGAAAATGGAGATTTAGAAAGTTTAGAAACTTGGCCTGACTGAAAAGAAGTAAGAAATGGTGGTCCTTGAAAATGACTAGGTTTTCTCACTGCACAGAATATAGTCAAACACTGCTACACTAAATATTTTACCCTTTGTTCTCCCTTCGTTATCTACAATGATAATCTACTTCATGTTGATATTTTCTGTTGTGTTTCTGACAATTACCTGAAAGAGAAGTTGGGGTACTTCACTGAGCAAGGGAAAAGTTTAGCTAAATCAGAAAGCAGGTCTAATTAAGCAAGTTTGTTCTATATCTATAAAAGGCTAAGTTAACTCACTCACGCATGATGCATACAAAGCCCTTGTTAGCACCAATCGCATGTGTATGTTTCGATCTGACATTGTTGATCATGAATTTGGTTGACACTTATATTATAGAGAAAGGGCGAATAGAGACATTAAAAAATATTTCTTCTAATTACTTTCCTTTCAATGTGCACCTATTCGTGTGCTAAGACACTAGTATCAGTATAATTGAAAGTGACTGTGTTTCTAATTGACAAGTAAAAGTGGGGAAGCATATACACAATTCATAGACTACTTAGGTGCAAGTTAAAAAAAAAAAGTCTAAGGCATAGCGTGTATTTATTCCACATGCATAGAAAGATTTTACAACCTTGAATTTTCCCAGTAGAATTTTTATATTGTTGCTGTGATAAATGGCTCATCTGTCCGAATTCAAATGATGGACTCGAAGACAGAAGTATGGCGAAAATAAAACACTTAATAATTTAGTCTCCAGAGCCAATGTCCTTTGTCACAGGCACACCTGATGTGGGGAGCACAGCCTATTTATTTAGTCCCTCTTCCAGTTCCTCATTGGCTGAGTACTGTGGGGTCACCTGTTTCCTCATAGGTTCCTAGGCCTTGCTGTCTCCCATTGGGCCTTTTATAATATTGGGCTGAGGTCCTCTCTAGCTGCCTGCACCTCCCCCTGTCTAGTGAGGCAGATGTCTCCGGGGTTTCCACCATGATGCTGGCCCAGGTGCGCAGTTCTTTATTCTTCTTCCCTCCTCCCTACTTTCTGTTTGTCCTGGGAAATTCAGTAAATCCCATCAATAGCTTACCTTGTGGAGGTGGATCACAGAGGTCCATGTCCTACATCGCCTTGACTAAAATTGGCTTGTTACCATTACTTAAACACTCTTCCCAATACTGTTATAAGTGGTATAAATTGGTGTGTAGCTATTTTTAAATGATGTGTTTTTCTATTTTGGTCTTTAGGTTTAATCCCTTCTGACCATCCAAGCGCAGACACAATTTTCCTGAAAAAATCTCAAATGGACTGTAAGTCAAGATCATATTTAAATCACAGTTAGGTTTTTATTTGAACAATTAGAAGGATCAGTTGTATATATGAGGATTGAATTTGTGATCTTACATAGTAATGCTCAAGCAAAGGATGCAATCTCACATTATAATTTTAAGCTATTCAAACTCTCTCACCCTATGTAATGCTTCCAGGGCACATCAGAGCCCTATGGGATTCCCAGAAGCTTAGCACAAGCATGTGCAACTATGTCAATTTCCTGTGTCCTGTTTGTTAGGATAAGAACCCAGAACTGTAGAATTTTAATGCTTCTGCTTGCCTGCTTATTTGTTGTGTTCAACTGAGTTTACTTGCTTAAAAAGGCATATGGATCAAGTCTTTCTGTTGATTGTGACAGCAGAAGTCCAGGCAGGGAAGGGTCCATTTTATTTGAATCCATGCAGCTCAATAAAAAGTGGGGCTTTTAACATGCATTTTCATGGCATATGTGCATGACTGTCTGGAGCTGATCATTTTGGTTAAGCATTGCTGTATTTCTCAGTTTCTTCCAGAGCCATGGCTGCTCATCGGTGGAGAGAAGGTGAGAGAGTAGAGGCAGTGCTATCCTGTGCCCCTCTTTGCAGTCCTTAGGAGTGTGTGCCTATGGCTCCCCTCCCATGTTAAAGGAGGCAGAATGGGAAACAGAGCACAGCCCAAGACCCTCTTTGGAGCTTTTCTTTTTCTTCAGATCTTTATTAGAGCAAAATGATTCTGTGTGTTGTACATTTGTTTGGTTACGTTAGCCACACTCATTTTAAAATTTAAATTGGATAAGTCAGTTTGCAATTGAGTAGAGATGCATTTAATTTCTTAGTAAAATGTTCTAGGTTGGTGGTTGGCAAACTCGTTAGTCAAAAGAGCCAAATATCAACAGTTCAACAAGTGAAATTTCTTTTGAGAGACAAATTTTTTAAACATCTAACGCCACTTCTTCAACATAGACTCGCCCAGGCCATGGTATCTTGTGGAAGAGCCACACTCAAGGGGCCAAAGAGCCGCATGTTGCTCATGAGCCACAGTTTGCCAACCACAGTTCTAGATGGTTACATGAGTGGTTCAGGATGCTTGCAGATTCCTGGCCAGAAACTGGTTCTTAGAGCTCTCAACTGTTAGATCCTGGTGATTCAAGTAAAGAGGCTATACATGTAGAATTGGAAACTACAACTGGGTAGTGGCTCAGAGGCACTATAGATGAACATTTTTATTAGCTAAGTTTCTCCCATTGGCCTAATTTATTTTGCCCTTTTCTTCTGTACATAAAGACTTTTATTTGTACCTAAATAGAACATCTGTTAGGTCAAACAAGCAAATCTTAGTTTTAAGATTTTGCTTATGGGACTCCTCTTACCAGGTGCTTTAAATTATAAATTTTGTTGGAAGTTATAAAAGAAATGAAATAAAATTTTTCTTACTTTGTATTTTAGTAATCTTTCAGGTAATCAGTAACTTCTATTTTTCTGTGGCATTTCTATCTGATCAGTTAATTTTCTTTTATTCTTAGTTTGTGGAAAGAGGAAGAACAGCTATCACTATCATGTAAGTAAATAATTGAAAAGTTACATAATAAATTAGTAATTTGAATTAAAAATTGTCTGCCAGGATTTTTAACAATATATAATGGAACCAATATCATTAGCATGGTAGATTTTCTAAACCACTTCTGTTATCTTCATGAACAAGCTTTCATATTTAGGAAAGTTTTTGGCTTTAGTAATGCTAATTTTTAGAGGTTCTGACCTTTAAGTTAAACATCAATAACATGGTTGTGATATAAATATCTGCCTTAATTTTTAACAAAATGAACAACAATATAAAACTAAGTCAATCATTAGGGTTATATCTTAGCTTATTGTCATGGCAAATGAAAGCTTATCTTTTTCCCTTCAGTGTGGCCTTTATTCCCTCCCTCTGTCCTCAAAATATGCATCATGGTTTTTATTAAATCAGAACCAATGTTTACATTATTATGACTTTGTAAATATTTTTTATTGCTGAGCCATATAGTTCTTTGGCTGTGCCTTTCTTATATATCCTTTATTCTTTTGCTCAACAAATGTATATGCACTTTGAATGATTATGCCAGTGTTTATTAACAGTTCAGTTTCAAAATTTAAAAGCACCTGCAGAAATGAATATTTTCTTTTTATTTGTCAGTGCCTGTTTTCATAATGATGACTGGTCTGGTCCAGGCACTGCTGATTAAACAAAGCCATGAAATTACACATGTCAAGAATTAATTATTTCATTCTGTATTTGTGTGCCCTCAATTTGTGGACTGTTGCTGGTTTTGTGCTACAAACTTTATCTGTTATATCTTAAAAAAATCTAGTAGGACTTTAAGATAAGTTTTCTTTGTTCAAAGTTTAGTCTAACTCTACCTGTTATTTCAAATCAGTTAAATCTGAAAATGAGTGAAACTTAAGTAAGTTATCAGCTGTTAAAATGTATACTCATTTTTGGGACCTACTATATATATATTACTGAGACTTGAGCACTGCTATACTTCTCCAGGATAATCCAACCTCCTATTCTTCCTCAACATGATCTCACAGGGCCAAAGCAGCAAGTCTCTCTGATTTCACAAATAATTGTTTTATACCTAACAATCTAGATGCTGCTCTGCTTGGGTGTATTTTCCTGCCTTGTCTTCTAGGTCCTCCACTTTCTCTAGTCTACTGTTGATGCTTTCTATTGAATTATTTATTGCAGTGATGTCATTTTTTATTTCTTCTTGGTTCTTCTTCATCTCCTCTAGGTTCTTACAAATATTGTTTAATTTGTCTTCCAACCTTTTCAGCTAACTTTATGACCATTTCTCTGAATTCTTTATCTGACATATTTCTTGCCTCCATTTGTTTAGTTCATTTTCTGCTAAGGCCTCCTTTTCTTTTTATGCAGGCTGTTTTTTGTCTCTCCATGATCACTCCTTTCCCAGTGTCTGGTTATGTAGCCCTCTCTCTCTCTCCTGCATTGACTTAAAGGCACAAAATACAATACAAGGCACAATGCACAAGGCACTGAACACAAATGTATTCATGATACTAATAACCTCAAATAAAGGTGATCACCAAAGAAAAAAGAATTAGTGGATAAAAAAAGAGTGCAAAAATGAGATTGAGAAAAGGAAAAAAGTAAAGTGAAAATAAAGAGAATGAAAAAAAGGGGGGGGAAGAAAATATTTATATATGGAGAAAACTTTGATAGAACAACAAATCCAAAAAATGCAAAAAACAAACACCCAGAGATGAATACAAACTACAAACTATAACTTATAACAAGAGAGGAAAGGAAAAACAGAAGTAAAAAAAGAGAAACAATCACACAAACAAACAAACTAATCAACAATCTAACTAAACAACAACAATAGGACAGAGAGAAAGAAGGGCAAACAAAAGAAAACAAAGAACATAAAACAAAAAGAAAAAGGGAAAGAGAAAAAAAAATTGCATAGTGAAGAAAGAGAGAAGTGTGTATGGACTTAGAGCAGGGGAGCAGAAATTAGACATATAAGTAGGATGCATTTTAAACAAGGGCTTTACAAAGAATGAATAGGGGAAATCTAAACCAGGAATAGGGTAAGAGGAATAGGAAAACGAAAGGGGAAAAGTGAGAAAGAGAGTATTGGCATAAAGGTAAAGTTGAGATAGAGTAAAGTGATGCTGAAGGAAAAATGGAAATAGAATGTAGGACACTAATCATAAAATAAAATAAAATAAAATAAAAAAACTTTTAAAAAGGTAAAGTAGTAGTAATAATAGTAATTAAAAATAAACATATTAAAAAGGTAAAATCAAGTGATAAAAAAAGAAAATTAGTTTCTTAACTAAAAGATAAAAAATAAAAATGCGCAGGTCATTCACTTCCTCTACTGTTCTGTTTGGAATGCCTGTTTTCTATCAGATAGTCAGGACAGTATTGAAGTTCCCTGTGTTCTATTGCTCCTTTGTGTCATAAACCACAATTCTGTTTTTAATTAGGTGGTATTTCTTTGATGCTCAGCCTGACTTTAGTTGTACTTACACAAGAATCAATTTGTGATTCAACCCCTAAGTAGCAGTGTTTCTGTATTGACATCTGGGCTGTAGGTCATCTCTACCCAGTATTTAGAATTTGTTTTCCCTGCTGCACTTAATACATACTGGGTTGGGGGAATGGACTGCCCCAGAGCTGGTTTTCTGATCATTTCTTTCCGCTCTGAATCTCAGGGACCACAAAAACAACTTTCCCCTGACGTCTCTGAGAGTGTTTTTTAATTGGGAGATCCTATGTACTGGGCTTAGTAATCAAAAGCAAGGATTTAAAAGGGGGAGGGAGGGAAATCCAGAGTAAGCACGCAGATCGTGACTTTTTCACCCAACACTACAAGCATCTCTGCACACGTCCCTGTGAGCACCTTTTTCCCCTGGCACTGTGCAGCTGGTAGGTATACTGGTAGAACTTCAGGCTGCCTTCCCATGCCCGTCCAAGCTATGGGTTGATTTCTAGAGTTCCCTTTTGCCAGCAGCCCTGTGGGTTACGCTGAACCCAATGGCGGCTGGTTTTGTGGGGTGCAGACTTCCTTTGAAACTCTAGATTTTGCTGTGTGCATTTCCCTCTCCAGCCTGGATCGCAGACCTCACCTTTGTCTAGGCGATATCTGACCTTTACATGAGAAGGTGCAGGGCTCATCTGCATCTGCATATCTGTGCTGCTTGAGACCAGGTGTTTGTGGATTCGCAGCTGGTTCCTGGGTGTTGTAGTAGTCAGGTCCTGTGAGGTATCTTATTTTTCCTGGTTGAAGGTAAGGCTGAGCTTCCTATCCCAGCCACTCTCCTCTTCAAGATGGCATGGTCTCTGTGGCAGAGCCACCTGCTCCAGGAGAGATTTCAGCAGCAGTAGAGGCTGCCTGGACAGGGGAGCATGGTACAGCAGTCCCCACCAGTTCCTTGGAATATAGCTGTCCCTCACTCACACATAGATACTCCTTGCATGTCCACACACTCTCCTTTCATTCTCTCATTCACACACTATCTTTCAGCCTGCCTTCCCATTAGCAGCCATCTTCCATCTGTCCTCTGTCATTTTTATTCTTTTTTTAAAAACATATATTTTATTGATTTTTTACAGAGAGGAAGGGAGAGGGATAGAGTTAGAAACATCGATCAATTGCCTCCTGCACGCTCCCCACTGGGGATGTGCCTGCAACCAAGGTACGTGCCCTTGACCAGAATCAAACCCAGAACCCTTCAGTCCGCAGACCAACGTTCCATCCACTGAGCCAAATCAGTTTCAGCCATTTTTATTCTTAATGTTTGTCTTTCTTCTTGCCTTTCTGTTTCTTATTTTTACAGCAGTTCCTTTAGCATTTCTTGCATTGCTGGCTTGGTATTAATAAACTCTCTAAGCCCTTTTTTTTATCTGGGAAGCTCCTGATTACACCTTTAATTTTGAATAATAGCCTTGCTGGGAATAGTATTCTTGGATTCAGTCCCTAGTTTTGCATCACTGTGTATATTTCATTCCATTCCCTTTTGGCCTGGTGTGTTTCTTTTGAGAAATAAGTTGACATTCTAATGGGAGATCCCTTGTAAGTAACTTTCTGTCTCTCTCTGGCAGCCTTTAAAATCCTTACTTTGTGGTTGATGTTAATCAATTTAATTATGATGTGTCTTGGTATTGGTCTTTTTTGGATTTATCTTGTTTGGGACTCTATGTGTTTCTTGGACATGCTTTTTTTTTTCCTTGCCAATATCAGGGAATTTTTCTGTCATTATTTTTTCAAACATGTTTTCTATTCCTTCCTCTGCTTCCTCTCCCTCTGGTACTCCTATTATGCAGATGTTGTTTTTTATTGTCCCAAAGCTCCCTTAGGCTCTCCATTTGCTCCCCCTCCCCAGTCACTTTTTATTGACTTTGTTAATGTTACAAGAGTTCTTGTACTGCCAAACTATGCCTGAGAATTCAAAGAAAGAATTGGTACTATGGACATCCTCTCCACCCATCATACAGCATATTAAAACTTAATTCATGTGCATTTTGACAATTTCACAATCTTTTAAAAAGTTGTATCAAGAGTTGGTTTTAAATCTTCTGTAGGTCTTCAGTTTTCTAGAACAGTGGACCATTAAATAATTTCCACATACCCATAACAGTTCATTCCTCAGTAACATAATCCTCAACAACATTCTGCTGGGAAAAAAATGCATACTTTTCAAGGAAAATATGTGGCTCAAGGTCCAAGAGATTTGTTAAGATTTTTGGTTCCCAAATGAAGTTTTCAGTTTAACCAAGAGTCCTTTATATCTCACTTAATTATCCAACCTCTCCTTGGTTTGCTCAGCAACTCACCCAAACACATGTGAAGGCAGGCATCCCAGCCCATCACCTCAGAGAACACCAACATTATTGCCCAGGAATGGTTAGCAGTACTGTCAGGAGATGTGGAACCCTCCAGGAGTCCAATTCCTGTGTTGACATTTTTATCAAGTCTGAACTCCCACGGAAATATGCTCCCATATCAGGATAATTTTACTTGCCCGCTTGCTTCACTCTTGCCAGTAGCAAGTCTGCAACTCCCCCCATTTGGCAAAGGGGTTTATTACAGAGAAACCAGACTCTGCATCAAGTGGTCGCACACCACTTTGACAAATTTCTATTGAACCAAAGATACAAAACTAGGAAATTATTAAACTATTTCATTAGATGGAAGAAACTTTCAGTAAACCTGGCTATCTTCCTGAAGTTCCTTTTCAGGACTAAAAATTATTGAATAGTTTCGGCTGTAATTATTAAAACAGTAGTGCAACATCACCTGTGGTTTGCCCCTCATTTAAAATGAACACTATAAAGACACTCCAGAGGGTTGATAACAGCTACCCCAGGACAATCTACAGAATGTCCAGTAACTTAAAAATTTGGGCACAAATATATCTGAAATTGTCAAAGACTACAAGAACCATGAAACCTAAGTGGGTTTTAAGTTGAGGTTCTGCTCATATTGCTTTGAATTTATAAGAATGGGTCAGTGGATCACTTGGCCTGAGCAGAAACCATCCTCTTTCAACTGCAGTTAACTTTACAATTAGACCTGATTTGAGGAGGCTTTAGCAGCACCTGAAGCAGAGCCCCCTGCACCCACTGCCCTTTCCATCAAAGACTTTTTGGCTCCCTTCAAGGGATTGGCAATTTCACAATTCTAATGCATATTTCAGGTCACTTACTTAACCTAGTAATATTCTCTGTCAAAGAACTTCTTCCAAGTCAAAGCAAAAAAGGCCTTAATGTGGAACATAGAGAAACACTACTTCAATGAAAAATTACTAAAAGAAACAAGATTATCCCCTCCCATACCCCTTCCCACTTGGTGGACCCAAGTTTCATTGAATTTGTGTTTACTTCAGAATAAAACTCAAAGTTTAAATTAAAAATCCCAGCCCTACACAGAGCATCTGAACACATCTGTCTTTTGAGAGCGGCACATTCCAGAGGTCTAACAGCCACAGCCTACTACAGAGCACATTCCCAAAGGGTGGGGCACAGGACAGGTTAGGTAAGGTCACTTAAATCTTCATCTTTACAGCAGATCAGAACCCAGATGCTGACTCTCTGCAGAATTTCTGATAGAAATCCAGTAGAGCTGATTGTAAGTTCCATATCACCACCTAAGAGCTATAACGTTCTAATGCAGAAGTTGTGATCCACATGAGTGCAGCAAATCCGAGGTAGTCAACCTTACAAAGGCCCAGAATTTGAACATAAAAAGATTTTGAAATGACCATTGGCTGCTGTATTTATTTATTTATTTATTTATTTATTTATTTATTTATTTATTTATTTATTTTGTTTTTTGGTATTTGCAGAATAATTATTATGAGAGAACACTGCTGAATCTAGTTTACACATTTATAACAATGAAAATCCTCCTAAATTCAATATACATAGAGCAGTTATGACACTTGAAACTTCCATAGTGCGATAGGGCCAGTCACTTATATCAAGGAGTCTGCATCCATTCCTGTCAGTCCAGCAGAGATCAGATGACAAATGGCTGTTCATGGTGGTTCGTGGTGGTCTAGTTACCTTGGAAGGGGTAGCAAAGACCATTCCTTAATTGTACTGTGTATGGCTGTTTGTTTGATTTTCAAGCACAGTGTACTGATGGTCTAGCTGAAGTTTAAGGGCCTGGGTTTTTGAAACCTCATCCCTACCTCTAGTTTTGTGTCTTACTACTTCAAAGCTCTTATCCATTTCTTTATCTTTTTGGCTTTCTACATGCTTGGGAGTGGACTGCAGGGATGGGAACTATATATCACTGTATATTTCTGGTGGTCCTTGCAGTGTTTTCCTTGTTGTGGTTAACCTGGCTCCAGGAAGCTTATACACACCACTAGTCATTGCAGGTTCTGGAGTTTCTGTAACAATTACTGGAGCAAGAGGTGCTTGTACTGGAGCTGTTTTATTCCAAGGACCAGAAGATTTTTCTATACCACCACCACCACCACCACCACCTCCACCTTCTTCCCAATAATCACCAGGATTTTCTCTTTTTTCACTATCATCTTCCTTTTCATTTATTTGCATTGCCTGAACTCTGAGGCCTCTGTCATCCATCTCTTTCTGTTCAAATTCTTTCCACTCATCTTCATCCTTCATTACGGCCCCCATAGTCCTGCCTTCACCCAGCCGGGCCCCCACACCCTCCACCCCACTGCCCTCTGCGCCCTTGGCTCCACTGCTCCTGCCAGCGGCATCCGTGGCACCCACGGCGCTCGCTGCCCAATTGCTTCACTCCTTCTTCTTCTTGTCCCTCTTGGCAAAGAAGTTTTCCAGGCTCCGCTCCTCCATCTCTGCCATGGCCTTGGCCTCCTTGACCCGGATGGGTGGGACTGACAGCAGGGCACTGACCTCTAGGTTGATGCCAGCTCCAAGCTCAGGCTCCTGGGTGCGGTGACGCCTTAGCCCTGCGTTGTTGCTGAGGCGTGTGCAGCTGGGCAGGCGGAACTCCTCCCTGCCCTCCCCCACCCCCACCACGAGCTGGCGGGCGGTGGTACGTTCCACCTGATGGTAATTATGCTCCATTGCTGCCACCACCCCGACACAGGATCCCGCCCACTCCACAGTTGAAGGGGAAAAGTCTCCATTTGCTTTTTTAAAAATATATTGTATTGAATTTTTTTTACAGAGAGAAAAGGAATGGGATAGAGAATCAGAAATATTGATGAGAAAGAAACATCGATCAGCTGCCGCCTGCATACCCACAACTGGGGATGTGCTTACAAGCAAGGTACATGCCCTTGACGGGAATTAACCTGAGACCCTTCAGTCCACAGGCTGATGCTCTATTCACTGAGCCAAACCGGTTAGGGCTCTCCTCTTGCTTTTTAAGTTTTCTTTCTAGTTGCTGCTGTGTTTGTGTGTTTTGTTTTTTTCCTACTTTTTCTTCTAATTCGCTGATGCAGTCCTCTGCCTCTTCTAGTCAACTGTTTAAGCTTTCCAGTAGTTGTTCTTTATTGCAGTTATGTCATTCTTTATTTTCTCATGATTTCTTTTCATGTTGGTGAAATTTTCATTGAGGTATGTGTATTTGTCATCCAGCCATTTGAGTATCCTTATAACCATTACTCTGAATTCTTTTTATGACATATTACTTGCCTCCATTTCATTTAATTCCTTTTCTCTTTCCTCCTTTTCTTAACTTTGGGGGTTGCTTTTTTTCTCCCCATGTTTTACTGTAACATTTTAATTGTTTCTGTGTCCTAGATCAAACTGTTTTGCTACCCAAGTTCTTTGGGGGTGGTGCTACTGGTGTGATGTCTCAGGTCTCCTGAGCTTTGTGATCTAGCAGAGCTATTTGGGTTCTCTTGATGTAGTTGAATCTTGAATGTTAGTTTATTATTCATGGATGAAGTCTTGTCATGGGTTGGCAATGTAACTCACTCCCAGCTTTGTTGTGCAAGCTGTTTTGGATGTGATCATGGATACAGCTCTTGTGTAAAGGGCTGTCTGAGGTCTCACTGGTATATGCTCCCGGGGGCTTCTCTGAATCCATGGCCTGGGAGGAAGGAGTCTTGTGGCCTGAAGATTAGATACTGTGACTTTGGCCAGTGTGGTGTGACTTTTGCTGGATTAGTGTCACTCTGCTACTCACTACAAGGGGCTCAGAGCCCATGATAGTGGGGGGCAGGGGTCTCATAATCTGTGATTGAGTCACTGGTATTCTGTCCAAAGTGATTTTCCTCTTTGAATCAGGAGGGAGTTCAGGATCCAGCAGCTGGAGATGTAGTAATCTCAAAGTCTTTAGCTGAAACAATATTACCTTGTCCTGGGAGGCACCAAGCTCTTCAGAGATAGGTAGCTGGGAGGGGTATGTTGGGATCTTATTGATGGAGCCATATGCCCTTGGTTGGACAGGCACATGTCCAGTGGCAGCACACAGAGGGGCCCAGGAGCCATCTGTAAGAGGTTTGTGCTCGTGGAGCCTACATGCTGGAATTGTGTTATGCCACCAGCCCAGTGGAGGAAGGAGAAGTCCCAGTTTCTGCTTTGGGGGATGTGTGCCCTTGGTTGGTATGCACACCAAATGTCTGCTTACAGAGGTGCCCAGGAGCCATCTGCCAGGGCTGTGGCCTCAGGGGGTCCTTGTGCTGGAGCAGTGTTACTGCAGGGACTGGATACCAATGGCCAGGATTCTACCTTATGGCAGCTCATAGAAGCACCCTGAGGCTGCCTGCTGGGGCAGTGTGCCCAAGCTGCTTGAATGCTGGATCAGTGTGAATGCAGTGATTAGAGGTCAGCAGCTGTGGAGTGGGAAGACTCAGTCCTTGCCTCTTGGGTCTTGAGCCCTTTGTTGGATTCACATACACCCAGTGGTGGCTCACATAGGTACCCCGGGGCCATTTGCCAGGGAGTGCACTCATAGAGGTCCTTGCACTGAAGCCGCGTGACCAAGGTGTCTGTGGGGGAAGTCCATATTTATATTTCTGGAGCCTTGCATCCATGGTTGGATTTGCACGTGTCCAATGGTGGCTCACAGAGTCATCTGTGGTCTGTTTGCCAGGGAGGCACACTCATGCACTCTGAGGGGTCCTGGTGCTGAAACTGCGTGACTGAGGGGTCTGTGGGCAGATATCCAGGAAGCAGGAAATCAGAATTTCTATTTGACATTAAGATTTGGGTTGAAACCTATGTGATTTTTAGTCTGGTTACTTTTCCAGTCGTTACTATTGAACTTTTCTAAAGAAACCCTTTCCTTTCTTGAAAAGCTTGTAAAAGTCCATCCTTCTGCCATTTGAGATAAATGAGTGAAGATATAGTAGGATTTTTGCCTCTGTGTATTCTAGTGACCAACTGATATACCTATGAACACTGTATTATGGATAGAATTTCTGGCTCTTTGAATTATTATTATGTTTTAATATTTTCATTTTTTTATCTCTGTTTTTCTGTGTAGTTTAATGAGGCTGTAAACCAGCAATAGTAAGGTTTTAACCATAAAGAACAGTTGTTTTAAGTTTTTAAGCAAGATGAGAGGAAAGTAACCTGGCAGCCAATATATCCAGGCATTGCTAGGAGGGTTAATCTGCTACCCTTGTGGGTCCTAGATACTTGGACTGGAAAGTTTGAATAGTTGGAGATAGACCTGGACTTATGGGGAAGTGCTCGGTTTTCCTTTGGTTGGATCTACCAGTAGACTGTAAATTGTTGATTTACTAAATGAATCCCTATAGATCAGTAAGCCCATATCTGATTAAAATTTTTCAATGTTTTAGCACTATTTTCAAGTAGAAAACAATGTATATTTATAATGGAAAAAATTTAAATAGAGGAAAATAGGAGCAAATATCACCCAAAGTTTTATCAACTAGTCTATATTTTGATGCATTGTTTCCTATTCTTTTACTCCTTTATATATATGTTTCTGGTCACAATTGACTTTATTATGGTGCATTATAAGCCATACTACACCTGTATAGTAATAAACTTTCCATCCTATCTAATAAAAGAGAAACATGCAAATTGACCGGACCTCCGCTACACTGAGAGACAATAGGAGTGAGTATGCAAATTAACCCAACCAAGATCGCGAGGCCCATAGCAGCCATTTGGCACTGGAGCTGCTGGGGCACGTGGAAGACAAATCTGCAGGGAAGCCAGCATCCAGCAGCCTCAAGCCCCACCACCATGGTGCTGGGGCTACGAGGGGGCTGGATCAGAGACACAAATCCATAGGGTGGATGGCATCCCGCATCCCCAACCCCCATCATTGCAGATCTGGGGCTGGGGTGGGGATCGCAAATTGGAGACACAATCCCACAGGCCTGGCATCCAGCAGCCCCAAGGCTCAAGGTGGAAATGCTGGGGCTGCTGGGAAGGTGGCTGTATAGACACAAACCCACAATAAACCTGTGGAAAGGGAGATAAACTATCATAACTTTACCTCCCTTTCCACAAGATGAGAAAACTGCCCCTGGATTATTTAGTGATGTGGTCCACACCTTTCTTCAAGCACAGGGTATGTTATGACCACTCCCAGGGAAGTCTGGTCAGAATACCGTCTCCAGGGAATAATTCTTCTGTGGCAAATCATCTAAGAGAGGAAAGAAGCTTTTGTTGGGTTTATTCTGAAGGTCAGAGAGCATGCCACCCAACATATACCATTTTGTTATATTGATGATCTTGAGCTGC
This sequence comes from Lasiurus borealis, assembly GCA_004026805.1. NCBI lineage: Eukaryota > Metazoa > Chordata > Mammalia > Chiroptera > Vespertilionidae > Lasiurus > Lasiurus borealis. The sequence goes on from PVJN01006398.1 coordinate 22,663, forward strand.
AGATGCTTGAAAAACAGCAAATGCGTGCAGAGGTTTACACTGAAGTCTGCTGATCAGCCTAAAATTGGAACCCCCTAAAGGAGCTTAAATGTCATAGGTCTCCTTGACAGGAGAAGTGTCATCAGTCAGAGAAGACTGACTCCTGTCACAGATCAGGAGAATACAAGTTGACATAACACTCAAACTTTTTTTACAAACTATTTTCCCCCACCCCCATTCATCTTGCCTAAAAATCATTTTTCTCCTGTAAGAGGCCTACATTTCCCATCCCCTTTCCCTAGGAAGAAGGTATTTAAATCTGCATTTTAAGCCACCTTGGGGAGTTACTCATTTTTCCCTGGGATCTCCCACCTATACAGGAGGTATACATGTTAATGAACTTTTGTTTTTCTTTTGGTGATCTGTCTTTCATTATAAGGGCCTCCATTAAGAACTCAGAAAGGTAGAGGAAAACTACTTTTCCTCTCCATAATTTTGTCTTGGGAAATCAAGGCCCCAGCTGAACTATGAGGTTGGCTCAAGTACCAAGCAATCTCGGCTGACTGGAGGGAAGCTTCAAGGAGAAATCAATGATATTGGCATCAAAGTGGGACAGAGGGCACACGCATAGTTGCTGGTGGGAGTTTAAAGTGGTTCAACATTATTTGTAGGATGATTTGACAAATTCAATAGAAATGTTCAAGGTGCATCCAAGAGTCTTCTTCTAGGAATCACATCTGCTGAGATGAAGCACAAGTGCATAAGCCCTGCTCAGAACCCAGGATGCTACTGCAGGCTCCCCTTCCATGATAGGAAAACCTGGGAGCAACCTGCATTTTTAGGACAAGGTGGCATCTATACTAATAAAAGGGTAATATGCTATTTAGACTGAACATCTTCTAGCCAACCTTCTGGAAATCCTCCTGACATCCTTCCCGACAAAGCCATGTTGGCAGGGCCAAGGCAAAGGAGTTTAGAGGTGATCAGGCAGGCAGGCAGGAGAGAGAAGTTAGGGGATCAGGCCAGCAGGAGAGAGCAGTTAGGGTGAAGAGGCTGTCAGGGGAGAGCATTTAGGGGGATCAAGCTGACAGGCAGGTGAGCGGTTAGGAGCCAGAGGTCCTCAGGGGTCCCAGATTGGGTAGAATGCAGGCTGAGCTGAAGGAACCCCATGAATTTCATGTACCTGGCCTTGTTTAGAATAAAATTTTTTGAATGAGTTTTCATTTTGTGTGTTGTATTTGTTTTTTGGAAATCCTAAAGGTTAATTATATGTTAAATACATGGCTAAAGGTACTATCCAAATTTTAGCTATAATTAAAATATTTCTAGCTTGACAGAGGATTTATTTCTCCATAGTGATTCATTTCCTGGTCCTGTGGTTCATATCACCCATTCCTCCTTCAGCATATAGACACCCTTAAAGGAGGAACAAGAAGCCCAAGAGAATAGCCTCCTACAAATTCCATGCAAGCCCTTGCACCCTGACTCCATTAATACATTAAGCGCCTAGCCTGTTTTGTCTTCCAAACAGAAAGTATAGTGTCAGTCACTGGTGACTGATAGGACACAAGGTGTTAAGCATTAAGCCCTGAGGACAAAGAAGTTCTGGCCTGAATCTAACAATCTTAGGAACAAAGCCTCATGTCTGTTGACAGTTGTGGTCAAAGTAGAGGTAATATCTAGGCCTTAGTTGGTTTCAGATTCAGGCCCAGCTTAGGTCCCCTAAGACTTTCTCTAAAATGTCCACGTTTTGATAAAAGCCCTTAAGATGAAAGACCCAGTACTTGTGCACTCTCCCTTGAGCATGCCCTCATCTCAGGCACTCTCACTCTGGAGCATGCCCATGCCTTTCTCCTCTTATTCCCCCACGCGTGAATATTCTATCTTTCTTCTAAATTCCAAGGCTACTTTTTCTGCCTCTGTAACTTCTTTGTTGAGCCAACACAGCCAAGCTGGCTCAGTTCCACCTTTGTGACTTTCTAAATATACTTTCTTTATAATTTGAGTTCTTGACTCTAAATTCTTTCTCAGTCAAATTTGAGGACAAAGGTTAAATATCTGGTGTCATTTTTGCCATTAACAAAGGAATATTAAAGACACTACTATTACTTGCAACTCCTTACGTTGACTGGGATTAGTTACTGGTTTTACCTAAGATCATTTTCCTAATATAAGTTAGGCCATTTCCTTATTTCATTATTGCTATATTCTAGGGCTCTTTACAATTCAATGGAAACTTTTAAAATATATGAATATTTCTAAAGTGTTTTAAAGTGAATTTATTCTCTAGAAGGTCTCAAAAAGTTACTGTCATCTCTCTGACAGCACTGCAGGCTAATTCTAATTTGTATCTGTAGTAGGATTTACCTTCCAGTTGCAGTTGATTTAGATAATTGGTCAAACATTTGTTGAACTCCTAATTTGCCTCAACTCTTGTGCTCAGCAGTTGGAGGTAGAAGAGGAGGGAGAGTCCTCTCTTCCATAGAGAAGCTCATTTTTTTTACTATGTTACCTGTATACATATCACCCTATTGCCCCCCATCCCTCCCAGGCATACCCCAATCCCCCAGTGTCAATGTTCATTGGTTACGCTTATCTGCATGCATACAAGTTCTTTGATTGATCTCTTATCTACCCCACCTCTCCTTAATCTTCCTGTTATAATTTGACAGTCTATTTGATGCTTTACTGCCTCTATATCTATCCTTTTGTTCATCAGTTTACAATGTTCTTTATTATCCACAAATGAATGAGATCATGTGGTGCTTCTCCTTCATTGACTGGCTTATTTCACTAAGCACAAGGCTCTCCAGTTCCATCCAGGTTGCTGCAAATGGTAAGAATTTCTTATTTTTAATGGCAGCATAGAATTCCATTGTGTAGATGTACCACAGTTTTCTGATCCACTCATCTGCTGACAGGCACCTAGGCTGTTTCCAAATTGTAGCTATTATAAATTGTGCTGCTATGAACATAGGGGTGCATAAATCCTTTCTGACTGGTGTTTGTAATTTCTTAGGATATATTCCTAAGAGTGAGATAGCTGGGTCAAATGGGAGATGCATTTTTAGTTTTTTGAGGAAACTGCATACTGTTCTCCACAGTTGCTGCACCAGTCTGCATTCCCACCAACAGTGCACAAGAGTTCCTTTTTCTCTGCATCCTCGCCAACACTTGTCCTTTGTTGATTTGTTGATGATTGCCATTCTGACAGGTGTAAAATGGTATGGCATTGTCGTTTTGATTTGTATCTGTTGGATAATTAGTGACTTTGAACATGTTTTCATGTGTCTCTTGGCTTTCCTTCTGTCATCTTTCGAAAAGGTTCTATTTAGGTCCATTGCCCATTTTTTTATTTGGATTGTTTATCTTTCTTTTAATAAGTTGTATAAGTTGGCTGTAGATGTTGGAGATTAAATCTTTATCAGTGATAACATTTGCAAATATATTCTCCCATACAGTGGTCTTTCTTGTTTTGTTGATGGTTTCTTTTGCTGTGCAAAAGCTTTTTATTTTGATGCAGTCCCATTTGTTTAGTATTTCTTTAGCTTCCATTGCCTTTGGAGCAGTATCAGTGAAGAAGTTCTTTTGGCATATGTCTGAGATTGTGCTTCCTGTGGAATCCTCTAGTATTTTTATGGTTTCCCTTCTAATGTTTAAGTCCTGTATCCATTTTGAGTTTATTTTTGTATTTGGTGTAAGTTGGTGGTCCAGCTTCATTTTTTTCATGTATCTGTCCAATTTCCCCATCACCATTTATTGAAGAAGCTTTCTTGGCTCCATTGTATGTTCATGCCTCCTTTTTCAAATATTAGTTGAGCATAGTAGTTTGGGTGGATATCTGGGTTCTCTATTCTATTCCATTGGTCGATATGTCTGTTCTTGTGCCAGTACCAAGCTGTTTTGAGAACAGTTGCTTTGTAATATAGCTTGAAATCTGGTATTGAGATCCCACCTACTTTATTCTTCTTTCTCAGAATTACTATGGCTATTCGTGATCTTTTTTTGTTCCAGATGAATCTATGAAGAATTCTTTCTAGGTCTGTATGTCGCTGGTATTTTAATGGGTAGTGCATTGAATCTATAGATTGGTTTGGGTAGTATGGATATTTTAATGATGTTGATTCTCCCAATCCATGAGCATGGTTTCCTCTTCCATCTGTTTACATCTTCCTCTATCTCTTTTTTCAGTGTACTGTAGTTTTCTAATTATAGGTCTTTTACCTCTTTAGTTAGGTTTATTCCTAGGTATCTTAATATTTTTGGTGTGATGGTAAATGGGATTGCTTTTTGAGTCTTTCTTTCTGTAATTTCCCTATTGATGTACAGAAATGCCAGAGATTTCTTGGCATTGATTTTGTATCCTGCTACCTTACCGAATTCATTTATTAAGTCAATTAGTTTTGGGATGGAGTCCTTAGGGATTTTTATGTACAGTATCATTCATCTGTAAATAAGGACAACTTTACTTCTTCTTTTCCAATTTGGATGCCTTTTATTTCTTCTTCTTCTTGTCTAATTGCAATGGCTAATACTTCCAGTACTATGTCGAAGGAGAGGTGAGTGTGGGCATCCCTGTCTTGTTCCTGTTCATAGGGGAAATGGTTTTAGTTTTTGCCCAGTGAGCATGATGTTAGCTATGGGTTTATCATATATGGCTTTTATAATGTTGAGGTATGATCCTTTTAATCCCATTTTGCCTAAAGTTTTTAGCAAGAAAGGGTGTTGGATTTTGTCAAGTGCTTTTTCTGCATCAATTGATATGACTATGTGATTTTTATCTCTCAATTTGTTTATGTGATGTATCACATTTATTGATTTACAGATATTGTACCATCCCTGCATTCCTGAGATGAATCCTACTTAGTCATGGTGTATGATCTTTCTGATGTACTGCCAGATCCAATTTGCTATAATTTTGTTGAGGATTTTGGCATCAATGTGCATGAGAGATATTGTTCTATAATTCTTTTTCATTGTGTTGTCTTTATCTGGTTTTAGTATTAGGGTGAAGCTGGCTTTATAGAAGGTGTTTGGAAGTGTTCCTTCTTCTTGAATGTTTTTGAATAGTCTGAGGAGGATAGGTTTTAATTCTTTCTGCAATGTTTGGCAAAAGTCTCATGTGTAGCCCTCTGTTCCCAGGCTTTTATTTGCTGGAAGCTTTTTTTTTAATATATTCCATTGATTTTTTACATAGAGGAAGGGAGAGAGACAGAAAGTCAGAAACATCGATGAGAAAGAGCCATCGGTCAGCCGCCTCCTGGCCACCCCACTGTGGAAATGTGCCCACAAGCAAGATACATGCCCCCAGCCAGAATGAAACCTGGGACCTTTCAGTCCACAAGCTGACACTCTATTCACTCAGCCAAACTGGTCTCGGCTGCTGGAAACTTTTTGATGACTGCTTCCATTTCTTCCATAGTTATTGGACTATAGAGATGTTTAGATTCTTCCTCATTGAGTTTTGGAAGGTTATATTTTTCTAGGAAAATGTCCACGTCTTGCAGGTTGTCCAATTTGTTGGAATAGAGTTGTTCATAGTATTTTTTAATAATCCTTTGTATTTCACTGGGGTCTGTTGTTATTTCTCCTCTTTCATTTCTGATTTTATTTATTTGGGTCTTCTCCCTTTGCTTCTTGGTGAGCCTGGCTAGAGGTCCATCAGTCTTTTTTTTCCTTTCAAAGAACCAGCTCTTGATTTTGTTGATCTTTTGAATTGTGTTTTTGGTCTCCATGTTGTTTATCTCTGCTCTGATCTTTACTATTTCCTTCCTTCTGCTTACAGTGGGCTTTTCTTGTTGCTCTCATTCTAGCTCTGAGTTATAGGGTTAAGTAATTTATTACCATTGTTTCCTGTTTGCAGTAGGCTTGTAGGGCTTCCCTCTCAAGACTGCTTTCACTGTGTCCCATAAATTTTGGATTGTTGTATTTTCACTGTCATTTGTTGCCATGATGATTTTTATTTCTTCCTTGATCTCTCTGGTTACCCAGTTGTTGTTTAATAGCATGCTGTTTAGTCTGCATGTGTTTGATTTCTTTCTAATGTTTTTATTATAGTTGATTTCCAGTTTTATGCCACTGTGGTCTGAGAAAATGCTTGATATGATTTCTATCTTCTTGAATTTGAAGAGACTATTCTTATGACCCAACATATGATCTCTCTTTGAAAATGACCCATGTGCACTGGAGAAGAATGTATATTCTGTGGCTTTGGGGTGAAATGTTCTGAAGATGTCAATTAATTCCATCTGGTCCAGTGTGTCATTTAGGATTGATGTTTCTTTTCTGATTTTTTGTTTAGAGGATTTATGCAGTTGTGACAGTGGGTATTAAAGTCTCCTACTATGATTGTATTGCTGTCAATCTCTCCTTTAATATCCTCCAAGAGTTTTTTATGTATTTAGGGGCTCCTATATTGGGTGCATATGTTTACCAGAGTTATTTCTTCTTGTTGAATTGTCCCCTTTAGTATTATGAAGTTGCCTTCTTTATCTCTTGTTATGTCCTTCACTTTGAGATCTAATTTGTCAGATATAAGTATTATACCTCCAGTTGTTTTTTCATTTCCATTTCCATGAAATACCATCTTCCATCCCTTCACCCTAAATCTGTGTGCATCTCTTTTCCTGAGGTGGGTTTCTTGTAGACAGCAGATATATGGATCATGTTTTCTCATCTAATCGGTTACCCTATGTCTTTTGATTGGAGCATTTAATCTGTTTACATTTAAAGTTATAATTGATAAGTACTTATCTGTCACCATATTTAGTCTTTACCCCCAAGTTCCTTCTTTGCTTCCTATTTCTTTTTATTACAGCAGACCCTTTAACATTTCTTGCATTGCTGGTTTGGTGGTAATATATTCCCTTAGTCCTTTTTTGTCTGTGAAGCTTCTGATTTCACCTTCAATTTTCATTGAAAGCCTTGCAGGGTACAGTATTCTTGGATTCAGACCCTTTCTTTGCATGACTTTGTATATTTCATTCCATTCCTTCCTGGCCTGATGAGTTCTGTTGAGAAATCAGTAGCTAGTCTTATGGGGGTTCCTTTGTAGGTAAATTTCTCTTTCTCTCCTGCTGCTTTTAAGATTCTTACTTTGTCATCACTGTTTGCCAATTTAATTGTAATATACCTTGGTTTCAGTTTTTTGGGAGTTCATTTTGCTTGGGACTCTGTGAGCTTCTTAGATTTGTGTGGGTTTTTTCTTTCCTATATTGGCGAAATCTTCTGTCATTATTTCTTTAAACAGGTTTTCTATTCCTTGCTCAGTTTCCACTCTTTCTGGAACCCCAATTATGCAGATGTTGTTTTGTTTCATGTTATCCCAAAGTTCCCTTAGGCACTCCTCTTGCTTTTTATTTTTATTTTTTTTCTAGAAGATGCTGTACTTTGTATTTTTTCCTACCATGTCTTCTAGCTCACTGATGCGGTCTTCTTCTTATTCTAGTCTACTTTTGGTGCTTTCTATTGAGTTATTTATAGCAGTGATGACATTTTTCATTTTGCTTGCATTTCTTCTTGCTGCTTCTTCATTTCCTCTTGGGTCTTCTTCATTTCCACTTGGCTCTTACTCACATTAACAATTTTGTCTTCCATTCTTTTCATCCACCTTATGATAATTTCTCTTAATACTTTCTCTGGCAGGCTTATTTCTGTTTCTATTTCGTTTACTTCCTTTTCTGGTGATACCTGCCTTTCTCTTGTATGCGGGCTGTTTCTCCTTCTGCCCATGGTCTTTCTTTTCCAGGTGTCTGGTTATGTAGTTCTCTCTCCTACATTGATTTAAAGGCACAAACTACAACATGACCTGGTACAACACACAAGGAACTGAGCAGAAATGTATTCAAGATGTTAATAATTACAAATAAGGTGACCACCAATGAAAGACAAATTAGGGGTAAGTAGAGAAAGAAGAGGAAAATGAGGAATAATAAAAGAAAGACGTGCCAAAATCAAATTGGGAGAGGGAGAAAAAAATAAATGAAAAATAAAAACAAAATGAAAAAAATAAAAAGCAGCAGCAGAAGAAAAGTGAACGAGAGAAAAGTCAGAGAGAAACGAAAGAGGATAATAGAGAAAAGGGGAACAAAATATAGATGTCAGGAGAAAACTCCAATAAAACAGTCATGAATCCCAACAAATGCCAGCAATTAATACCTGGAGAGTAATACAAACTAGATATAATAACTGGTAGTGAGGTAGGTTAGGAAAAGAGAGGTAAAAACAAACCAAAACAAAGCAAACAAAAAGCAAAATAAAACAAGTAGAGTAAGCTAAAAAAATCTCACCAAATAATACAAAAAATCGATATAATCACCGTTCAGGCAAACAGCAACAAAAGGAGATAGATGAAAATAACTTTTTGGATAGTGAAGACAAGAAGACAGAGGTTTGTATGGACTTGGAATAGGGGATTTGAAATTTGATGTATAAGTGGGGTGAAATTTTAACCAGGTAAAGAGAAAGAATAAGGAGAATCTAAAGTTGGAAAAGGGAAAGAGAAACAAGACAACAAAATGGGGAAATTTAGGAGGAAAGTGTTGGCATAAAGGTAGAGTTGAGATAGAGTAAAATTATGCTAAAGGAAAGATGAAAATAGAATGTAGAACTCTAATCCCAAAGTAAAATAAAGGAAAACAAAATGATAATTTTTGTTTCAAAAAGGTAAAATAGTAGTAGTAATACTAGTTGAAAACAAATATGTAATAATTAAAAAGGTAAAATCAATTGAGGAGGAAAGAAAAAATAGTTTTTTAATTAAAATATGCAAAAATGAAAAATAAAAATTAAATTAAATTAAATTAAAAATTTAAAAAAAGAAAAAAAAATTGAATGGTCATTCATTTCCACTATTTTTTTTGCTTGGCACTCCTGTTTCCCAGTAGACCTCCACTGCTGAGGTCTTAATCTCTTTATTCTTTTGTGGTTTTGCGAGAGTCAATTTGTGCGTCATCTACTGAGTGGCAGTGTTTCAGAATTGAGTTCAGTTACTAACACAGGACCTCTCTAGGCTGTACTCAGATCCTGCTACTCTGTGATTCTCAAAATTGGTTTGTGGGGATTTTTCAGCCAGGACACTGCAACAACTCCCAGGCTGTCTTTCTCCCTCAGATCAAAACCAGTTGTTTTCTAGAGCTCCCCTAGTTGTTTTCTAGAGCTCTCCTCTGTCAACAACTTCAAGAGTCTGCTTCCACACTTAGGCATCACACCTTGCCCCACATCCACGGACCTCTCCAGAAGCAGCTTTCTCGCAGCCCAGTTCCCACAGTGTGCGTGTCTCTGTTCTGCAGGATAGGAGATCTCAACTTATCCCAGGTGAAATCTGACCTTTCTGTGTGCCGTGTGGATCTCCTCTGAGTCTGTGTGTCTGCATAGATTGGAGAGTGGTGCTCTGGGTCCCCTGGCTGTTTGGTGAGTGCTTCAGCTGCAGCTTTCAGACCACCCCAGATATCCATCTCTCTTTGCAAGATGGCGCAGTCTCCGTGTTTGAGCTCGTGGCTCCTGCAGACAAAAACCCCATGGCAGTGGGGCTGCCTGGTCAGGAGAGGCCCGTCCAGCAGTCCCCCACCTTCTCCTGGAGGATAACTGACTCTTAACTTGCCAACAAACACGCCCATTGCGACTCTCAGTTGCTCTCTCTCCCTCTGCCCAGGGACAAAGCTCTAGATTTGTCTGTCTATTGTGCTGCCATTTTTCCTCCAGAGAGAAACTCACTTTTTATGAGGGAGATGCCCTGGAAGCAGTTGATAACATGTAACAAGTGGTAATTCGGGTGTGTGAGTGTAGAGAAAAGGAGAAGTTGTGTAGTGTGGCTGCTGGCACAGGTGTCCTGGAGGTAGATGGGAAGTGGGGTTAACCTTGCTGGGGAAAAGGAGAAGAAAAAGGCCTGGTGGTCAGAGAGAGCAGCTGAGTGAGGCAGGGTCCTGTAAATGTCATAGCTTAGGGAGTAGAATTCTTAATATCATCGAAAGTATTTTCTGAGGTTCTCTTTGGAATAATGTAATGATGATCTTATTTCAACATGATGGGAGAGTTAAATTCACAGAGTTCTTTGATCTGTTTTAGGATGTGAGAGAATCTGAAAACAATACTCTTTAATCTTCTTGGTAAAGAAACTGAGGCCCAGAAAGACCTCTGATCCTGAACTTGTGAGCTGCAGGCCAGCCCCAATACCCACACATCTTTGCCTCAAATACATGTGTTTTGTCACACTGTCTCTTGAAACTAATATTTCTTATTGACTTTCATGTACTCCAATAAATTGCTCTTGCTTCAATATTATAGAAGTCAGTATATCTTAATTTAGAAAATAAATAGTAGAAATAGAAATCTCAAAAGTTTTCATTTCTTAAGGAAAAAAAAACACTCTGAAATCTTATTTTAAACTAGAGGCCTGGTGCATGAAATTTGTGCTCGGGGTGTGTTTCCTCAACCCAGCTGGCACCCTCTCCAATCTGTGACATCCCTCTCACAATCCAGGACTGCTGGCTCCCAACTGCTCACCTACCTGCCTTCATGAGTGTCCCTAACCACTTCTGTCTGTAGCCTGATCACCCCTTAATCACTCCCCTGCCAGCCTGATTGATGCCTAACTGCTTTTCTGCCAGCCTGTTTGCCCATAACTGTCATCCTCTGCAGCCCTGATTTCCCTAACTATCCTTCCCTGCAGGCCCGGTTGCCCCCAACTTCTCTCCTCTGCCAGTCTGGTCACCCCCAACTGCCCTCCCTTGCAGGCCTGGTTCCTCCCAACTGCTTTCCCCTGCTGGCCATCTTGTGTCCACATGGGTACAGCTATCTTGTGTGTTGGAGTGATGGTCAGTTTGCATATTACTCTTTTATTAGTTAGGAGGATTAGATAGGATAGAGGCTTTGTGCAGAGGTCAGGGCCAACTGGTTTGTCCCAGATCAGGGTGGGGGTTCCCTTGGGGCATGGGGTGGCCTAAGCAAGAGGACCATGCCCCCTGGTGACCCAAGCAGAGGCCCTGGTATCTGGGATTTATTTATCTTCTATAATTGAAACTTTGTAACCTTTAGTGAAGTCCTGGGCCCACCAGGGTATGCGAAAAGCTTGGTTTTCTCCATTGCTGTGGAAACCCAAGCCTCCTGCTCGCTCTGTGGCTGCAGCCATCTTTGTTGGGTTAATTTGCATACTTGCTCCTGATTGGTGGCAGGCATGGCTTGTGGGTGTATCAGAGCAATGGTTAATTTGCATATTACTCTTTTATTAGATAGGACCTTTTACATTCTTTTCTTTTTTAATAAATATATTTAATTGATTTTTTGTACAGAGGAAGGTAGAGGGATAGAGAGCTAGAAACATCAATGAGAAAGAGACATTGATTAGCTGCCTCCTGCATGCCTCCCACTGGGGATGTGCCTGCAACCAAGGTACATGCCCTTGACTGGAATCGAACCTGAAACTCCTCAGTCCATAGGCCAACGCTCTATCCACTGAGCCAAACTGGTTTCAACTCTTTCACATTATTATAAAGGGAATTTATGATAGGTCTTTGCGAAGTTGGATTATAGGTAGTATGTCAAAGGCAGAATTTTATGACCCCTTCTTCAATTCTCACTGTTGGAAGTTAGAGCATGTAATGTGTTTACCATAGAGTTGCATGTGGTGTAGCACTAAAGTAGTTCATAGAGTATGTGAACAATTATAATGCTTAATTATTTGACATTTTAACCAAGGAAAAACACACTTTTAGAGTTTAACTTACTGTGATATTTTCTTCTATTCCCCTTCAGGTGTCTCCTGGTCACCTTAGGGAAAAGTACAGCTCATGTGCTACTATATATGTTGACTACTCTATTTCTCAGTCTGATCTGAGAATCTCTGTGCAGTGGTGAGTACAAATAGGGGACAGACCCCTTATCCTGCCCATATGGACTTTCATTTGATTGTCCTTTTCAGTGCTCAGGTTATAAATTGGTGTCAATTACATATTTATTTTCACTTCCACTTTAATCTTAAAATGAATAAAAGAAGGGAAACCCACTTATCAATTCAAAAATCCCCCCAAAAGTATTTATCTTTACTTGAGGGATTACTGCATCTGACACACTGTTGAACACAATGAAAGAAGAGGTGCATTTTACTGAATGTTTTGGAATGAAGTATTTCTTCATGAGAAATGGCCTAAAATCAGGTATACTTCCCTGGAAGCTGCTCTAGGAAGAAGGGGCAACTTGTCCCCTACTGGCACCAGAATGTATCTGCATTTACAGTTCATTGGATTGTGTCAGATTTTCCCCATTGTACTTTCTTTATTCCTCCACTATTTTCTATATTGAAATGCACTCTCCTTCCAGGAAAAATGCATTAAACCATCTTAAGGAACAACTTTTCAAGATAATTTCTTTGAGGGTTAAATTTGTTCAACTGAGGTTTTAATTTCATAGATGTATTAAATTTACATATATGTGTGTGTGTGTGTGTGTGTGTGTGTGTGTGTGTGTAGATATGTAAACACATCTTCAAGACACTATATAGATCCATATCTAACAAAATAAAAGCAGAAAATCATGAGAGAGGTGAAGTTTTGGAAATATAGTCACAGTCAGGTTTACATTTAAGCAAACATAACAGTGTCATGATGATGAAAACTGTTCATTAAATTCTATGAGTTAATAGTCCACAATTGGAGATGCACTTAAAAAAAGGCCTAACCTGAAATCGTCAAGCTTATTTAAGAGCAAAATAAAACCAAACTTGAATGTAGAGCTTCCTGAATCCCATTGGAGTTGTCCAAGGATCATTTTCATTGTCTCCCTGGGAGGTGAGGGTTGACTTTCCAGAACACAGTTTGAGAAATGCTACCTGAAATCATTAATAACCTCATTCCTAATTTTATTTTTCAGTCCTAAAATATAATTTATTTATAAATTTAATTTTGTTGGTATTGTACCAACATTTTGACTAATTAAATTACCGGTAACTTCTGTTTTAATTAAAAACAGCCAGTTTACAATCATAACAGCTGAGATCAAATTGTGTCTCAGCAAAACTTGAGCCCATCTATCTCTAAAGTCCTGAGTTTTGATAGTATCTCATAATCTCTGAGTCTTTTTCTTCAGTCTGGCCACTAAATCTGGGAATAAAAAACCAATCCTTTCTGGCTGCATTCCATAGCTTCTTTTGAGTCCAGGAGAGTCTGATGTCAAAATATATAATTCAAAACTAGTTTTGAAGATTAACCTTGCTCAGACAAGTGGGTGTTATGCCTTTTCCCTCCAAATTCATCTAATTTTTGATGACCAGAAAGTTTTTATTTGTTCTCACCAGGTTTTGCAAATGATCATTCAGTACATTTACTATTGGTGAAATAAAGGTTTCCTGAGAATATTAATAGAGCTCATTGGCCCTTAGGAATGGTTTTGAAAAAATGTTTATTATGGAGTAATAGTGCATTGTTCTCAAGGGGATGGGTGAGCCTTATTATAATCACATATGCAACTTTTATCTAAATGTGTCTCTAAACACATGCATTCTATTTCTCTTCCACCAAAACACTCTCTTACTCTCACAAGCCTTCTGATAAGCCGAGGAAAGATAGAAGGCATCTTTATGTGGAGTAAAGCATCTATGATGATTTTGACTTTAACCCTAATTCATGTGTTCTCAAGCTTTGGTGCACTTTGCAATTACCTGGGAAACTTTCAAAACAACTGTAGGTCATTGTGCTAAGTGAAATAAGCCAGGCAGAGAAAGATAATTATCACATGATCTCACTCATTTATTAATATAATGAACAACATAAATTGATGAACAAAATAGATCCAGGGACAGAGAGACATCGATCAGACCATTAAACTTCATAGGGAAGATAGGGGAGAGATTAACCAAAGGACTTGTATGCATTCATATAAGCCTAACCAATGGACACAGACAACAGGGGGTTGAGGGCATGAGGGAGGAGACTAGGAGAGGGTAATGGGGGAATGAGGAAACATGTGTAACAACATAATCTATAAAGAAATTTTAAAAAATCCAGCAACCCCAGGTCATACCCAATGCCAGATCAGATCAACTCATGGTGGCAGAAGGCAGTTTGTCAAACTCCTCTGATGATCCCAATACACAGCCAAGCTTGGGAACCACATTGCCTGATTAGAGGGTAAGAGGAAGAGAACCACTTCTCACTCTTGAGGAAGTCAGTTTTAAGCCTTAGTTACCTTCTCTGTAAAATGGGTAATTGAATTAAATATCACCACAAATTCATTGGCTCTTTTCAGTTCCTATACTTCAAATTCTGTGATTTTAAAATCAATTTTAAGATGAAACTGTTTGAAACACTATACAAGTACCTATCTTTGATGCTAAGAATGCTATAGGCTTTTATACAAGTGCTAATATATAATTGCTGAGGCGTTTCTGCATCTAGAAGGTTTCAGGAATCTGGAGAAGGGGCTGCAAGTAAATTAAACTAGACATGAAATATAAATTTGGGAGGCATTTTTTGGGGGGGAACCAGGGAAGGCAGCTTATTAGCTGAGTTCTCTGAGTCTCTGGACACTTAGATTTTTATTAACACACTAGAGGTTCAGTGAATGAAATTTGTGCATGGGGAGTGTGTCCCTCAGCCCAGCCTGCACCCTCTCCAATCTGGGACCCCTCAAGGGATATCCAAATGTCCGTTTAGGCCTGATCCAAGTAGGTGTTAGAAGGCAGTTTGTCAAATTCTCTGTTTAGGCCCGATCTAAGTGGGCAGTCGGACATTCCTCTCACAATCCAGGACAGCTGGCTCCCAACTGTTCACCTGCCTTCCTACCTGATTGCCCCTAACCATTTCTACCTTCCAGCCTGATCACCCCTAACCACTCCCCTGCCAGCCTGATTGATGCCTAACTGCTCCCCTGTCAGCCTGTTTTCCCCTAACTGCTCTCCCTACAGGCCTGATCACCTTAACTGCCCACCCCTGAAGTTCCCTCCCAACTTCCCACCTTGTGGCAGCCATCTTGTGTCCACATGGGGGCAGCCATCTTTGTGTTGGAGTGATGGTCAATTTGCATATTACTCTTTTATTAGATAGGATTTTTCCCTATAGCAAAGCAGATATTCATATTAAAGGTAAAGTTTGATAAACAGTAGATTATCAGGTTGAGAGGACTGCCTTCAGCTGTTCCAGCATCAGGGAATAGCATACAGATTTTCAGCCCTGCTGAAAGAGTCTATTCAATCTTTTGTGAACTCTGCACATTTATTATTACTCTGCAGGAATTAGCTTCAAGAATGATTTAATAAATTTAACAAGAATATATGCTATTTGCAGAGCTTGGGTCCTTTTAAGATTTTTAAATCCAATGGAAAGGATAGAGTTCTATCATGTACCTTTAATTTGCTGCCAGACATCAAAGGGATCAGTCTGCAGTAAGTTTTTTTCTGGGCCATCAGGGGGGTAAGGGCATGAGGGGGGAGGCTAGCTGAGTCCCCTTTCCAATCACTGTCTCCTGTGACATGATAGCAATGATATTCCAGTCTGGATGGTGGACAAATGGCAATGCAGGTCTCACCTTCTTTGGCTTGTTTCTGGACAACCTGCAGCACCATATAGCTGCTGACTGCTAGCATGGCAGGGCATCTTCGCCATCTCCATCTCTGAACTGTTTCTTCTTTGTCTCCTCAATGTGTTGCTTGGGAGCCACTGCTATTCTGTGGCTGGAGTAGTCTGGTTAGTTCCTTTCTTGGATCCACTGTTGCAGGTATCCATATGGGCTTGGAGGAGTTTTCTGGAAATATATAAGCATATTCTTGACCAAAAGTTAATAAAGGAATCCTTTCTATAAACTAGATTTGGGATCTCTTTATTGTGCCCAAACCATTTTCTTTGGGCTTATTCTGACCCATGTGTCTTGCCATCAGCATTACAAGTGAAAAATAATTTTAAAGTAAAATTTTGAAGTACTTAAGACTTGATGTACTTTACTTACAGAATATTTCTCTACTATCCTCCCTTTTTTGTTTTAAGTAATATCAAGAAGCTTTTGGAAATCTTGCAATGCAGTCTTGATAACTTTTAATTCAATTTTTTGCACAGAAACATGATTGCTCTGGATTTATTGCATATTAAGCAGCTTTATTATGAGATGAATCATCAGTAAAAAATTAGTTTTCCAGGAATAGTTTCCTGGCTAGTACAACTAAGTTACCTTGAATATTCACTTATTTCAACTTGCCAATTTAAATCATTTATTTTCTAACTTCATCTGTTCTTGGGTGTGGATAATAAATAACACTAATTGAATTTGTGCTACTAGTTTTTGAGTATACCCACATAAACTTTAGTTAGGGAATCAAAAACACAAATTACTTATTTTCTTTTTTGAGCCCTAATACATTGACTTTCAATTATAGTTTTCCACACATTTGAGGGAAACTTCCTTTTATTTCCTCCCAGAGTAATTTCTGGGCCACAGTTAAAGAGTTTATTTTAAAAACTTTTTTTCTCTTTTACACCAAGCAACCTACAAAGTTGCTTTTCAGATGCTGGTTGATGTGGCCATGCCTATACATTAAGTGACTCTGTTTTTGTTCATGCTGACTTTATTTATGATCAGATTTAATGCTTGAATAACAACCTTCAGTTTACTCTATAAATATCAGCAGAAGAGATTAAAATTTTTTTATTTCTCCTTTTTATTAACCTTAAAATTTACTTTTATACAGTATTCTTTTTGGCTACTACTCATTTGCATCAACAAGGTATTATGAGAGGTTTCTAACTTTTTCAGAGAATGATGATATGCAAATTTTTGCTTTGGCTTTTGTTAAATCTAATTGCTTATAAAGATATTGGCTTCTCATTTAACTGAAATTATATGAAACCATTATTATAATTTAAAAAGCTAATTTATTAAGTAATTAAAGTAGATATCTTTATTTAAAAAGCTAATAGGGGAACTCACCTAATAAGCTATTTGACCTATGAAGTATAAATGACATCCCATCCCCAAGCCTGTCTGAAATGCAGGCCACCAGATGGCTTTTTGTCTTTTAAAATTTCATTGCTGTTGTTTTTTAAGAATCTGCTGCTGAAGAAATATTGCCTTCCCTTAAGGTTAAAATCTTCATACTAATTAAATATATGTATATAAATAAAGTATATTAATTAATTTTTATTTGAAAAAGCTCTCCCTGTGATTTCAAGTCTATCAGATCAGTCTATTTCAAAATTATTTCTTTTAAAAAGAGAGAATGAATCTTCAAATTATTCCTGGCTCTTGGAATGCTTCAAAAGCCATCCATTGGTTAAATTCTTGAAATTGAACTTAGAAAGACCATCCTATATAATAAAAGCTTAATATGGTAAGTGTCTGGTCATCCAGTTGGCGCTTCAACCAATCAAAGTGTAATATGCTAATGATATGCTAAGGCCACTGAACTGCTCACTATGACATGCATTGACCACCAAGGAGAAGATGCTCCAACCACTAGGTTAGCTACTGCTGGGGTCTGGCCTATCGGGACTGAACAAAATGGGCTGAACATGCCCTAGAGCCCTCCCACGATCCTTCCCCATCTAGCCAACCTCCAGTGTCCCTACATGACCCCAATTGTGCACTGTGGGGTCCCTCAACATGTCCTGCACCTTCTCACAATCTGAACTATCTGAACTGAGGGATCCCCTTGCCCCAAGTGCATGAATTTTGTGCACTCTTTGGGCCTCTAGTCAAATATATATATGTGTGTGTGTGTGTGTGTGTGTGTATACATATATACACACTAAAGATTATATTATATACTTTTAATAATTATTCTAAAAGATATTAGTTAAATTTAAACTGGTTTTTATATTGAAAATTTGGTTGATACCATAGATTCAATCCTCTTTATTTAATTAGACCATATAAAATATTATATTTTACGCTGAAATTTTGCTACATTTGGTACATCGATATATTTTAAACTACTATTTATTTTCTCCAGAGAAAATACAAGAATTATTTTCTCAAAAATTAATTTTTATACTTTATGTATTTTGTTACCAAATTATGATTTCTCCTAACTTAATTTGAACTTTAAACTCTTAGAAACCTTAAATTTTAGCTGGCAAGTAAAATACATAGCATTTCTTAGATAACTTTACTTTTTTAATGCAAGACATATTTAATTAATAGATTCAGTTCTGTCTTCTAGATTTTTCATGAAAGGCAAACTCAGATTAGCATTTTAGTATTTTGTCATTTCAAAATATCTATATATTCAACAAGTTTTTTTTATTATTTAATTCAGTAAACTCCAAAGTGTTAAGTGGCCAAAGTCTCTGGAAAACCATGTTTCTGGCTGGCAAAACAGGTTTGACCTGGACACTTGATATAAAACTACCACATTTTTTTTCTGCTGGGGGAAGTGTGACCAGCCCGGCCCTCTCTTTCAACAAGGAGCAAACCCCCACTATTAACATACCTATAGTTATAACTGACTACAAATTCTTTATCTTAGTTATATCTATGTTTCAACAATTTTGAGATTTTAAAGCCAATTATTGTTATTGAAGGCATTTACTTTGGTAAATTCTGTTAAGAGATAATTTACTGATTTTCTGGTGGTCTTTTTTTTTATTAATTTTTTACAGAGAGGAAGGGCGAAGGACAGAGAGTTAGAAACATCTATGAGAGAGAGACATCGATAAGCTACCTCTTGCATGTCCCCTACTGGGGATGTGTCCACAACCAAGGTACATGCCTTTGACCAGAATCAAACCTGGGACCTTTCAGTCCACAGGCCAATGCTCTATCCAGTGAGCCAAACCAGTTTCGGCTTCTGGTGGTCTTAATGTTAACTTTGGAATGCAGTCCATTATTATTTAAAAACTATTCTTTATTATAGAAATGTCAATCTTGTTGCTTAAAAACTACCTATATTATTTGCTTTTCTCCTTTTTTCATTTCTGCCATCTTTTTGAGGGAAAAACAGCTTTGAGTTTTATTCTGTAGCATCCGTAAAGAGATTAAACTTAGCTCAAAACCACGTCCAACATTAGGCAGAGTACTCTCTTGTTTTAATCTAGCTTTCTCTCTTTATGAGTACAAAAATCCTAGATGCATTTCTGAATTCTGTTAAGTTTTTAAATGATGGACCAGAAAACAAAAATCATGGCAAAGATGAGATTCTTCTTAGCACTCTCGGGAGTAGGCATCTATTTTACAGGATCACTACATGTCTCTCCACTCTCACATAGTGCTTGCTTTGGGAAATTTAGCAACTGACCTAGCTGCCTAGGTTTTCTTTCTTATTGAATTAAAGGCATGCTTAATAGAAAATGACAGATCAACAAGACTAAACAAATCAATATTTTTTTTTCCGGAATCTTTTTCTATTCTGCTCTCCATGGCATTGACTAGCTTTTAAAGTTATTTTTGCTAAATCTGCCAGTCCTAAGATATCCTATAATAATTTTTCAACAAAGCATTAGAGAGTTTCCCTGTGAGGGTATTAGCTCCACCCTCTCTAGCTGCTCTTGACACCAGAAGTGGTGGATTCAGCAGGTTTTTAGAAATTACAGACTTTCGACCCCCAATATGAATTAGGCATTTTGCAATTTGAATAAGAACCCACATAGTTAAAGATGACAACAGCACTCTTTCCTTGAGCCTGATTTAAGAAAGTACCTTTTGACATTTTAATTTCTTTATTCTTTAGCATGGGAGCTAAAAATTTAAAATTATATTTTGCCTTTTAACCAAATGCTTCCCCATAATAGTCTGACTTGAAGGAAAAGATTTTTCCCACCCACTCTAGTTTGAAAAATCCAAAGCTTGGTATGGGCTTTACTTGCAGTGAATCTCCCCACCTTTTCCAGTGATTAAATTATTATTTTTTCTCTCAGGCAAATCTTCTCCAGACATCCTTATTTCGGATGCCATTAATGCCAGAGTGTTTCTACATCTTGAAGCGTTCAGGAATCTGGAGAAGGGATAGCGAGTAAATTAAATAAACTAGACATGAAATATAAATTTGGGAGGAATTTTCTGGGGGAGCTAGGGAAGGTTTAGCTTTAGTAACTGATTTCCCTGAGTCTCTGAACTCCCTAGCTTTTCATGAACACATCTTGCCCTATAGCAAAGGAGATATACATATTTATAATAAGGTTTGATAAATAGTAGATTATCAGGTTGAGAAAACTGCCTTCAGCGGTTCCAGCAGTAGGTAATAACATGCATATTTACAGCCCTGCTCGAAGAGTCCATTCAACCTTTAGAGGACTTTATGCATTTATTATTACCTTGCTGGAATTAGCCTCCAGCATATAACCTATTTATAAAATTCAGATTTGCTTCCCTCATTTATTTTGAGGTTCATATTAGACACTGAGGGCAAAGAGGAAAAGCATGGAACTTAATCTACAGCACCCCTTTGTTTCATGTTACACAGCATTTGGGAATAATTTAGGAATATATTAACTTACATAGTATTTGAGGACTTCTGCTCATTAAAATTATATTTAAAGTAATTTGGAAATAAATTTTACTAATATTACACTCTGTATTACTTGCTGCATTGTTAGCACTGCTAATTTTAGAATTGTTAGAACTATTGATTTTGTGGGTTCTAATATTTGCCATTACATTTTCTGACAATTATGTAAAAGTGACTTTAAACAATTCTGTTTTGTAGAGAGCATTCTATTTACCTTTATGGAAATGACGGACAATGGGTGGGCAGGTGGAAAACCTGCTGTATGGCTTAAATTGAAGCATGTGCACAAATAGATCTAACTTGTACAGGATGAAAGAGTCTATGGGTAGAATGGCAGTGGAAGTGTGTAATATCTTATGTATTATAATAATCACTAGAAACATGTCTTCTTACTGAATATGCCCTATCATTTCGGTTTTCTAATTTTGCTAAAAGACAAAGAAATAGCACAAGGTGAAGAGTGCCCATGTGATATTGTTCTGAATAAGGATTCCATGGCCATTGGGCAGGTGGGAAGGTCTTCCCCCACTACAGCTCTTTTAAAACATGTCTTCAGACCTGACATAAAGTCAATTGTTACTTTTTCTTTTCTCCACAGCCTGGCACTAGCAATATATTACCACATAAAAAACAGGTGAGTTTAAAACCTGTCTTGTTAATCTAGCTAATAAACTTATAAGATATAAAGTTAGTGTTAGGTTTTAACTATATACATTATTGGAGTCTATGGTGCTTTTATTACATTACTAAAGGCCCAATACACAAAATTTGTACAAGGGGCTTGGCCCTCACAGCCCTGGCTTGTCTGGCCCCTCACAGCCCCAGCTTAATCCAGAAAGTCATTCAGCATGTTGTCTGGAAGGTCGTTTGGCCATCTGGTCTAATAAGCATATTATGCTTTTATTATTATAGATTGAAGCGAATCACTTATTTTTGTCTTATGACTCTTAATGCTTAAGTTATTGAGGATCACAAAGAAGGTTTATGTGGGCTATATTGATATTTACTGTATTAGAAATTAAAATTGAGAATTTAAAAATAAATCCCTGTATGTTGAAACGTGGTTTTTATAGCACTGTTGAAATTTTGAGCAGGATACTTCTTTGTTGTGGTAGATTGCCTTGTGCTTTACTGGATATTTAGCAGCTTCCCCAGCCTCTTACTAGATGCCAGTAGCACTCTCTTTCCAGGCCTCATTGTGACAACAAAAAAGTTTCCTCCATGGCTGAAAGTTTCCTGGGGGACTAAATTGCCCCTGATAGGGAGCCATAGTGTGAACATAATTCTTTATAAAAGAGAATCATTTTCCACAACAAACGGTCCAAGTGGAAACTGTCATTTACGTACATTTTGAAAATCTCTTTAGGTCTGGTTTAACAGAAGATAGCTGATTCTCATGTACACCCTGTCTTCACTCCTTTGTGATTACCTCAGTCATCTCAATAATTTGTTTTGAATAAACAATTGAAGACCCAGCCTCATGTAGCTTTATGAGCATATTTTTAAAGTTTTCAGAAAAGTGTATATTCTTTGATACTGTACCAAAAGTCCACAAGAGCTGGTTTCTTAAATTAGTTACCTGAACTGACACTAAGGTCTCTTTTAAATTAGTACCCATTCATATATCTTGTATGCTGAATGAGCCTTTACTTATAAGTAATTTTATAATATTATGCATTGGTCATTTAGAAAGTATTGGTCCACATTTCTGTATACAGTATCAAAACTCACTTTTGTTAGTTAGCATCATTATCACCACCACTCTTCCCAGAAAACCGTTAAATATTGAAAAGCTGTCAAGCTCACAAAAAGGTACAAATTTTCCCCATTCTTGATTTTCAGCCTGATAACTGGAATTGTGCAATGGGCAAGAAATGTATAAATTATTTTCTTTGAAGTGACAGGCTTACTTTTCAGCCTTGAAATTATGACACTTGTACTATTAAATAAAGGTGTTATTCTATGAAAACAGTGACACATTGAGCTCACAATTAAGTTCAAGTGTTCTCCTTAACACACTCACATTCAGTATGCAGAAGTGCTTAATGCATACTTCCCCTTACTCACAATATAAAAAGAAGGATCAATATTTAATAGCATTATTCATTGTTAATTCTTTATGAAAGATGTGCTTAACTAAAACAGATTTGTTTTCAACAAGTGGCAGTGAAGATAGAATGACTACTAGCACAGGTCAGGACCCCTGCCTTAATTCTTGCTCAGAAACCAGTTTTACTGACTTTTGCTTTTATTCAGTCATTGCAAATGTCAGTGTAAATGCAGGCAATGCCTTAATATTTCTGTACGAACAGTTTTGGCCTCATGGATCTCCTGAAAATGGTCTAGTGTAACCAAAACACTTTCTAGGAGAAACATTGTGTAAATGAGCAGAGTGTAGTAGTGTGGAAAATTAAACCTTAAAAAAAAAAAGAAAGAAAGAAGAAAAAGAAGAAGCAACCTTGTTTCTGTGGCACGGTTGGTTGGAGCATCATCCTGTACATGACCAAGTGACAGGTTCAATTCCAAGTCAGAGCAGCATGTACCAGGTTATGGGTTCAATTCTGTCTGGCCACAAACCTAGGTTTCTGTTTTGATCACCAGTCCAGCACATGCAGGAGGCAGCCAATTGATTTTCTCTCTCTCTAAAATCAATAGACTGTTCACTTTTAAAATAAAAAGGCAAGATTTTAACTCAGACTATTTTAAGGAGACCAGAAGAAATACATAATAAGAACATAATATAGGAAAGTGATAAGAGAAAAACAAACAGTGAAAAAAACAGGAACCTCATATTCACAAAGCACCACTACTGCTTTGTAAAATGTTCTTGGTCTGCCAATGAGAGGTTAGAGGAGTGACAATTGATTTGCTTGACTAGCATTGCCTAGTAGGGAGGGTCAATGCTTATAAAGGCAGCTCTGACAGGTTATTATAGAAAAGGTTTCACAGAATTTGATGTGCTAAGTAAAAAGAGGTCAGAAAATTCCTGCAGGATCTAACAGAAGATTTTGTAGAAGGACTTTCTTTGTTGAAGGTTAAGCTCCCTCCACTGCTTTCTACTCCCAGCAGATGTGGTAGTAGTACAACAATTCCTGGATTAGTTTTTAAAATCATGTTCTTATTTTCTAGAGATGCAAATAGAACCAAGGACATTTTTGATGAGAGGATCCACCCTTTCACAGTAAGTACAAGTTGTATTGAGGTTGTCTTTTTCTCTCAGACACTTGTGTTTATTCCATGCTGATTTGCTTTGAAATTAATCTCCAGTACAAAATTATTCCCTCCAGCTTGGAGTCAACATTATCTTTCTTTAAGTTTTCTTTCCCACCCCATGTTGTATCTAATAATTTAACAAAAGGAATGTTGTATAAGAAATATGTCAGTAAGACCTGAATTTCAGCTTCGTATACTAGTAATTAGTGAGCTAAAGTGAGTCAACATACCCCGCCCCCCAAAAACGTATCTTTAAAAAAGATAATTGCACAATTTTTAGCATCAAGAAATATGAATGTTTATAAGTAAACAGATATGTGAAAAATCTCTATGAATAAAATGTAAAAACTATTTAAATTAATGAGAATTACAGGAACATTTTTAACTCACTGCTTCAGACATGCTCTATGGCACTATGTGGCTTGACCCCTGCCCAGCATGGCACGGCATTAGAGCCCGAAGGTTACAGGAAACTGAAAGCACATTTTTAGAGTTGATTGCAGGGAAGTATGATGTGGTGACCACCAAGTCTTTTTTGAACCTGCAAATAGCTTGCATTTAGATTGAATCCTGTAGGGGGAAGGTGGAAAGGAATATACAATTTCTGAGGATGTGCCTGTATTTATCTTTAATGAGTGTCAGTATCCGATCACTATTGTTTTTTAAGGTCCCATTGTTTACATTTAAAAGACTAAGAGACATGTCACCCAATCAAAATTATTTTAAGGGGCACATGGGCACAAGTGGAAGACTGCTGCCATAAAAGTTCTTCAGCATTTTTCTTCAGTGAATACTTAACATTTCATTTTTTCTCTTTTTAGCAGAACAAAGTTCAGGAGGAATACTTTACACACAATCCTGAACCTGAATCTATTTACCGATTTATTCACCCGTTTTTCATCGCTATAAGGGTAACAGCAGGTTATGCAATATCAATTTTGGTAAGATAGTTCTTCTTTCGGAACTTTATTAAGGGAAACCTATCAAAGGAAGTAAAGGTCACACATTTGAGCTTAATAATCACTATGATTAAAAATGTCCTTGCTTTTCTCACCACAAAATGATTGCTATTAAAGATAGCAGGAGGGTGAGATTTCCAATTTCTCCCCAGACCTTAGGAGTGCACACAGGCACACTTAGGAGGTGTGCTGATGGGGCAGGATGGGGGCACTAACAGAACCTGCTAGAACCCAGGCAGTGATAGGTTCAGTGTAGGTCTAAGCTGAGTCCCAGGCAGTTGTAATGTGTGTCCCAACTGAGAACTAGAGCCCTAAATTCCCTGTTCCTTGGATGATGGGTGTTCATCATCCTTGCTGTCCTCTTTTTTAAAATATTTTTTTTCTAAATATATTTTATTGATTTTTTACAGAGAGGAAGGGAGAGAGATAGAAAGTCAGAAACATCGATGAAAGAGAGACATCGATCAGCCGCCTCCTGCACACCCCACACTGGAGATGTGCCCGCAACCAAGGTACATGCCCCTGACTGGAATCGAACCTGAGACCTTTCAGTCTGCAGGCCGACACTCTATCCACTGAGCCAAACCAGTCTCGGCTGTCCTCTTTTTTTAAAAAAAATATATATATTTTATTGATTTTTTACAGAGAGGAAGGTAGAAGGGATAGAGAGCCAGAGACATCGATGAAAGAGAGACATCGATCAGCTGCCTCTTGCACGTTCCCCAGTGGGGATGTGCCTGCAACCAAGATACATGCCCTTGACTGGAATCGAACCCGAGACCCTTCAGTCTGCAGGCCGACGCTCTATCCACTGAGCCAAACTGGTTTCGGCCATCCTTGATGTACTCTTGTGCTGCCTGTGACGTTGCCTGGGACCTGAAAGGGCGTTGCTTAGTTTCCTGCTCAGCTGTGTAAGGACCTTTGTGTCATTCATCCAGGATCCCTGTGGAAAGAGTGTATCATCTGGTATGAGTGGTCCATTCTAGTGGGAAGGACTGGGGATTGTATCACTCCTGCCTCGGGCAATCCTAAAGGGGAAAGTCTCCTGCTTGGTCTGAGGGAAGAGTACTTAGGTCAGCACCTCCTCCTTCAGTACTGAGTCAGAATTTTGGAGAGGCAGCCTGTGCTTCTGAATAGAGGCCCCTCAATGGCACCGGATCAGACATAGGCCTTTCTGTGGAGGTGACAGCCAGCTGGAGTGCTGAGCGTATGCTGGGGAAAGGCAGGAGTGGTGCTCCACCTGGAGAGGTAGGGGATTCAGCCAGGAGAGCATCTGGGTTGGAAGAGGGTGAGCCCTTTGCAGACACATTAAGCTTAATGCGCCTGTGAGACAGAGAGGCAATCTCTAGGGACCATTTGAACATATGGAAGTAGAGCATGAATCTGAGCTCATGGCAGGGAGTTAGTATTAGCTATTCCATGCCGAGAAAGCCTGCAAATAAAAAGTGCATGGAAGATAGAAAATTGACAAGAGCAGGTATTCAGAGGCTCTTTTTTAAAATCTTTATTGTTAAAATTATTACAATTGTTCCTCTTTTTCCCCCCATAACTCCCCTCCACCCAGTTCCCACCCTACCCTCTTCTCTTACCTCCCCCACACTGTCCTCATCCATAGGTATGTGATTTTTGTACAGTCTTTTTCTGCACTATCTGCACTCCTTTCCACATGAGGATTGTCAGTCCATTCCCTTTCAATGCCCCTGATTCTATTATATTCACCACTTTATTTTGTTCATCAGATTTTTTTATTCACTTGATTTTTAGATTCACCTGTTGATAGATATGTATTTGTTGTTCGTAATTTTTACCTTTACCTTTTTCTTCTTCTTCCTCTTCTTAAAGAATACCTTTCAGCATTTCATATAATATTGGTTTAGCAGTGATGAACTCCTTTAGCTTTTTCTTACCTGTGAAGCTCTGTGTCTGATTTTCAATTCTTAATGATAGCTTTTCTAGGTAGAGTAATCTTGGTTGTAGGTTCTTGCTATTCATCACGTTGAATATTTCTTGCCACTCCCCTCTGGCTTGCATAGTTTCTGTTGAAAAATCAGCTGACAGTCATATGGGTACTCCCTTGTAGGTAACTATTTTTCTCTTGCTTCTTTTAATATACTCTCTTTGTTTTTTGCTCTTGGCATTTTAATTGTGATGTGTCCTGGTATGCTCCTCTTTTGATTCCTTTTGTTTGGGGTTCTGTGCACTTCCTGGATTTGTAAGTCTATTTCTTTCACCAGGTGGGGGAATTTTTCTGTCATTATTTCTTCAAATAGGTTTTTAGTATATTGCTTTTTCTCTTCTTCTGGCAACCCCATAATTCGGATGTTGGTAAGCTTGAAGTTGTCCCAGAAGCTGCTTACACTATCCTTATATTTTTAGATTTTTTTTTTCAGTTGGGTGTTTTTTGCTTCTTTGTATTTCAAATCTTTGACTTGATTCTTGCAATCCTCTAGTCTACTGACGGATCTCTGTATATTATTCTTTATTTCAGTCAGTGTATGCTTAATTTCTAGTTGGTCCTTTTTCATATCCTTGAGGGTCTCACTAAATTTATTGGCAGTTTCTAGAAAATTCTTCAAAAACCTTATAACAGGTTTCTTTCATTTGTGCTCTGTTTCTTTGTCTCTGCATCTTGGCTGCTTCCCTGTGTTGATAGAGTGGCTTTGTGTGCTAGGTGTCCAATAGGGCCCAGTGGCTCAGCCTCTCCAGTTACCTGAGGTGGACACTGTTGGTGCACTCCTTTGTGAGCTGTGTGCACAGTCTTATAGTTAAGCCTTGATTGTTGTTGGTATCACTGGAAGGAATTGATCTCCAGGCCAACTGGCTGTGTGGATCAGCTGTGTCTATGAGGGGGAACTTCTGTCCTGAAGACATCCTTACAAGGCAAGACTTGCTTCAGTAGGGCTTTGTTGCTCACTGAGTCTGCCCTCTGAGTGTGTCACTTATGTATCTAAGGAGTTGTAATCTGGCTGGTCTCACTCTGACCACTGGGTACATTGGCTCTTGGATCTCCATGGAGGTGCTAATTTAGCCTCTGCCTGAGTCCACCCAGCAGGAGCTATGGAGAGATCTGCAGATTCCTCTTCTTTGTTTGGGGTTTGAAGGTGCCCAGATGAGGCTCAGCTGTGAAGCAATGCAAGCTGCTATGGGGCCTTGGTCTTCTTTTGGATGTTCTGGGTTTCTCTGACTCAGCTGTAGTTTGTTAGGTAATTTGAGATTTCAAAGAACCAGGCCATTCATATGCAAAACCCTCTGCATACAGCTTGGGTGGGGTGGGGTCTCACTGTGGAGCAAATAGTAATGGCTGACCTTCATTCCTGCCCTAAGAGGCCCCAAGGTCTCAGTGTCCCTCAGTAAACTCTGCAAGCACCTCTGAGAGAAAGCCGCCCTTAAATTCCACCCAATGCCAGACAGTCCAGTTTCTCCCTGTATGAATCTGGGTCCCTAGAGTCCTGCCCAGAATCAAAATGTTCAGAGCAGTCAAGAGCTTGGGTCTCCCTCCCAATTGAAAAAGACAAATGCATCCTCAGTTTGCAGCCCTTTCCACATAAGCACGCCTCCATACCTCTATACTTCACTTCTGTATCTCTCAGTGTGCTTTTCTCTTTCCTTCCAATTGTAGAATTTCCACTCAGCCAGCCTTCCTGTGGTCCTGGATGATGTCTGTTTTGTTTTTTATTTGTAGTTTTGAAGTGGTTGTGCAAGTCAGCAAGTTTAGGTGTTTACCTATGCCACCATCTTGTTTTTTCTTCTTTAGTGGCTCTTTATTGAATGAGCAACTTCTTGGCAGCATTGAGTACTTTGACCTCACTCTCTTTCAAGAACTTCACTTATCTTCCTTCTTTTTTATAGTTTTTCCACCATGCTAAGCCACTCCTAGTGACTTCTACCTTCAGTGCTGAGTGCTTACAGGTCTAAGTGTTAAGAAAAGAAGAGAAACATGGTTGAATAAAGTGTTTGCTTTTATGGAGCTTCTGTCCTATTTGAGGAAGACATAAATATTTCTTTAAATGAGTTCTATTAAAAGATGGATTTTTCAGGTAGTAAATACCACGAAGGTACAGCAGAGGGACATGATAAAGTGCTAACAGGGGTTTGCTACTTTAGACAGGTGATTAGGAAGAGCCTCTGTAAAGAGATAACATTTGAACCTTGGCCTGGCTGAACTGAGGAAGATGAAGAGCTCTGGAATTATATGCAAAGGGAACAAGTGCCAGATTCTGAGATGGGAACTTTACTTGGAATTTGAGTAAGAGTGAGGTATGGCCAGTGTGATCAGAGTATGGAATGAAGAAAGGAATGTAGGGCATAAGGACCTAGAAGGGCACATGCCATCTGATTGGACCTTGCAGCTTGCAGGCCATAGGAGAAAGTGACATTTTTATTTGTTTGGTGGAAAGCCTTTGGCAGAGTTGAACAAGATGAGGAAGTACTCTTGTTTAAAAAGGCTATCCTGGCTACTTTGGGGAGAATGACTGTAGCTGGGAGTCTGAATAGAAGCTGAAAAATCAGGACCAATAACAGTGACATGGGTGAGAAGTGACAAATAGGCTAGAAAGTGATCTGACTACCAGTGACAGGCAGAGATAACAAGAATTAGTCACAGATATCAGAAGGTTAACTCAACTGGAAGTCTTTGACCAAGGCAAATGCAGTGCCCCACGTGACATTAGGGAATGTGTGGGGAGTGGGGAGTTGGGGTGAAAAGCTCTGGTTTGTATGTGCAATGGCCTTAGTAGTAGTAGTTTGAGTCAAGTGACAATGCCAGGAACAGACTATAGTGGGTTAAGGGGAGAGTAGGAGATGAGAAGCAGCATCTGTAAGCAAACAGAAGAGGTATCCTAGAAGTTGTGGGGGTGGAATGGGTACCACATAAATACATTCATATTGGGGAGAGTGTCTGGGCCACAGGGAAGTGTTCAAAAAGAGGAAATTGTGGGAGGCGTTCTTCAGAAGTGGTATGGGATCAATTTCACTGTTAAAAGAGTTTTAGGAGAAGAGAAATCCCAATTCCAGTGACTCAGGAGGGCAAGTAGTATAAATGAATGATTAAAGGCATATACCAAGTCTTCAGTAAATATTGCAGGAAGTTGAGTGATTTCCAATGTTGTATATGTTTCTAATTATTCCCATCAAGTAGACAGTTGAACCTTGTAAGGATACAGTATCTGAGCACATTGAGCTTTTGGGGATTGGTACAAATTTTCACTAAGAACACATAATGTTTAATAACTGTTTGTTTTTTAAAATACAGTTGGGTTTGATAAGCTTTGGAAAATGTGAGCTGTCAATCTGATAATCTCAGACAGTAATCATACTCTTTAAAATGGGACTTGTTCTCTTTGTTACATGGCATACATACTCTTCTTCAAAGAACCCTTGAGAGAAAAGTAAATCACAGCTTGCCTCTATAATCTTTGCTTAGCTGTTACCTTCACTCAGTTATTTGTAAAATAGACATGTAATACATATGAAGAAATTATGAGACCTCACCAGCTACCTGGCAGGTTTAGAGGAGAACCAGGGAGACAGAGACTGGCAGCTTTGCTACTACCTGAAACCAACAGAACCGACTAAGCTTCAGGTTGTGTAAGATAGAGATGGATTTCACAGAATCGTGATGGAGATGTGAGGCTTAGGGGACATAAAAGGACTATCCTTGGTATGCATGTGTGTTTCTTACAAAGCACTAAGTCCAGGAATACATGACAGTTGTAGAATCCTGCCTGAGACACACCTGTTTACACTATCTATCCTGTTGCATCACACAGCAGCTACTTGGGGCTGACTGGATGACTAAATTTTATCTTCAGCTTGGGCCACAAAGAAACTAGTTACTGTGTACGGTGTTCAGTATTCCCAGAGAGTTACATATTCAAGGTTATGTAAAATCACCATTAACTACCAGCCAGGTATGAAACAGTGCACGTGGTGAGCACTCAAAGTATCTGCACTGGGCTTGGATATGCTGCCCTCTGCAAGGGGGAAAGTAACAACATTTCTTCAGGAATCCTTTGCTAAATTGCCCACTTCTTCTGTGACCAAAAATTGGGCTGGATATTCATATAGGAAAGTAGGCAACAGAAGTATCTGATTTGCAACTGTGACTTAGCCTCTGACTTCGGCTGGCCAACTGGTCTCTT
The DNA here is from genome assembly GCA_004026805.1 of Lasiurus borealis. Taxonomy (NCBI): domain Eukaryota; kingdom Metazoa; phylum Chordata; class Mammalia; order Chiroptera; family Vespertilionidae; genus Lasiurus; species Lasiurus borealis. The sequence continues at coordinate 53,376 of PVJN01006398.1, forward strand.
GGCCAGAACCCAAGAATAAAAGCCATGTCAAAACTGATGAGACCTGTCCTTCCTAACAGTTATTATCACATAATTTAAACTGAGCTAGAAACAAAGACCAGTGTTTTACTTTTGCAGGTTTACATAGAAAGACTTTTAATATATGCTGAAATCGACATTTGCCCAACTAACTGGAAACGAATTGTTTTTGGCGCCATTGTTCTTGCTTTCAAGTATTGGCATGATCTGAATATATCGAATTCAATATTCTGTCAAATCTGCAGGGGCATTACAGTCAAGAACTTGTGAGTTGGCAAGGTTTTGGTGAACTTCCTAACCATTTTTTATTACTTGATATGCCCCCATAAAGTTTACAGGTTAAGAAATGTTTTTAAAGTTTAAATTGTACAGAGAACTGAACTATGCATAAAATTACATACATTTTACCCTAGCTTGTTTGGCACAGTAAATACAGGATCAGCACAGACTGAATATTCTAAGTTTATTTCCAGTTAAGAGCATATACCTGGGTTGTAGGCTCAATTCCAATCACGGCATAATAGGAAGGGTATAGGAAGCAAATAATTGATGTCTCTCTCTCTCTCTCTCTCTCTCTCTCTCTCTCTCTCTCTCTCTCTCTCCCTCCCTCCCTCCTTTCTTTCTATCCTCCTTACTCTCTAAAAATTAATATTAAAATATCCTCAGGTGAGGATTAACAACAATAACAAATTACATATATTTTTCTATTCACATCTGCTATAACATTATTTTTTCCTATTAAATTAGTAGGTTTCCATGTCTAATTATTCTAATAATTTGTGTGGTATTTTGAAAGTATTTCTCTGGTAGTTACTGGCAAACATTGTGCAGTAAGATGGCCAAGAAATGGCACTTTAAATATCTTTATGGATTTTTTTAGGGCCGCCTACCTGTTTTAGTCCTTTTTGTTGTTGTTCTCTTTTATAACATTTATTTATTTTTATTATTCTTGTCAATAAAATTTTACATTTAATATTATTTTGTATTAGTCTCAGGTATACAGCATAATGGTTAGAAAATAATATGCTTTGCAAAGTGTTTTCCCCAATATTTTTAGTACTGACCTGAGACCATTCCTAGTTATTACAGTGTTGATAACTATATTTCCCAGGGCTTACTTTATATTCCCATGAGTGTTTTATAACTTCCAATCTGTACTTCTCAATTTTCTCACCTTTTTCACCTAGCCTCCCAAACTCCTCCTTTTCTGGTAACCATCAGAATGTTCCCTGTATCTATGAGTCTGCTTCTGTTTTGTATGCTCATTTATATACTGGTCTTTGGGTTCCACATATAAGTGCAATCATATGGTATTTGATTTGTATTTCCCTGACTGACTTATTTCACTAACATACTACCCTCTAGGTCAATCCATGCTCTCACAAATGGCAAGGTTTCATTCTTTTTTATGTCTGAATAGTACTCCACCACTTTTTTATCCACTCATTAGTGAATGGCACTTGAGTTGCTTCCATGGTGTATGGATTGTAAATAATACTGCAGTGAACATAGGGTGCATAGATGCTTTGGAGTCTTGGGTTTCTTTGCATATATACCCAGAAGTGGAATCTCTGAATCATAAGAAAATTCAATTTTTTTAATTACTTGAAAAAAACTCCATACTGTTTTCCCCAGTGGCTGCACCAATCTACATTCCAACCCAAAGTGCACAAGCATTCCCTTTTCTCCATATCTTGGTCAATACTTGCTTTTTAAAAATTTTATTGATGATTGTCATTCTGACACATGTGAGAATATCTCATTGTGGTTTTAATTTGAATCTTTCTGAGGATTGGAGATACTAAGCATCTTTTCAGCCATCTGTATGCAGTCTTTGGAGAAGTGTTTATTCAAGTCCTCTGTCCACTTTTTAATTGGGTTGTATTTTGGTGTTGAGTTGTATACAGTTTTTATAAATTTTGACTATTAAACCCCTTATAAAATATATAATTGTCTAATATGTTTTCCCATTAGTAGGATGCCTTTTTATTGATATATTTCTTTACTGTGCTAAAACATTTTAGTTTGATGTAGTCTTATTTGTTTATTTTTTTCTTTTGTTTCACATGCTGCAGGTTATGTATCAATAAAAAAATATTACTAAGAGAAGTGTCCTAGATTTTACTGCCTATGTTTACTTCTATAAGTTTTATGGTTTGAATTTCAGTTGATAATCCATTTTGAGTTTATGTTTGTATAGGTAGAAGAAGGTGGTCTAATTTCAGTTTTTTGTTTGTATCTGTCCAATTTACCCAACACCGTTTGTTAAATAGACTGTTTTTACTCATTGAATGATCTGTCCTCCTTTGTCAAATATTAATTGATCATATATCCAATTTATCTATAGGCTTTGTATTCTGTTCTATTGGTCTATATGTTTATTTTAATGCCTGTACCTTGGTGTTTTGATTACTATAACCTTGCAGTATAGTTTGATACCAGGTAGTGTGATACCTCTAAATTTGTCTTTCTCTTTATTGCTCTATTTAGAGCCTTTGGTTATTCCATATAAAAGTTTGGATCATTTGTTCTACTTCCATAAAAGCTTCTATTGGTATCTTAATAGAAATATTATTTTGGGTGGTACGACATTTTAAAGATGTTAATTTTTTCCTATCCATGGGCATGGTATATGCTTCCATTTGTTTGTACTTTCCTCAATTTCCTTGTTAAATATTCATAATTTTCCAGGAGTTTTCCCCCCAGAGATATTAGTGGTGGCTCTCAATGGATTGCTTTGTTACTGTGATAATGTGCCCAAACCTTTTGTTGGTACATCTCTACTTTACTAATCCCCTTCCTGTTACAAGTCTGGTGAAAATGTCTGCAAGTTCTTCAGGGCTAAGGGACAGTATGCAATCATTCCTTCCATCTGAACACTAGAGTGGGGTTCTGTGAGTGTGCAAGGAGCATGAACTACAGCTGTACTAATGGGACTCTGATCAATCAGCCCCTAAACTCAGTAGCAGTTGAGCACAAGAGACATAACCTCCTCTCCTTGTCCAAAATTTAAAGAGCTGGATGCAAGAGGGATGGCAAATAGCTGTACCTTGTCTATGTTTGTTTGAACATTAGTGTATTAGTCCAGCTGGGTAGCCTTTGTTTCAAAACAAAACACAGACTCAACCTAGTAATTTAGAATGGTAATTTTGAAGATAGCCAGATTGACTAAAATTGCTCTGTATTTATTTTGTGTTTTCTTTCTTGTCCAGAAATCATTTGGAAATGCAATACTTTTATCTCCTACAGTTTGGTCTTAATATTTCTCTCAGTGTCTATGCCAAATACTATTTTGACCTTCGGTCTTTAGCAAGTGACCACGGATTGTCTATTGCATTTGCTCCTCTTCGAAAAGAAAGAGCACTAAACCTAGAGGTAAGGCTATGGATTCACAAAGTGGGGTTTGCTTTCAGACACCAAAACCAGTATCTGTGGATAAATCATAGTATGTCTTGTCTAGGAAAATGAAAACCTTTTTTTTTTAACTAGTACATTGAGGAAGAATTATGAACTCTTTCACATCGTATTAGTGGTATCTCTTCTGGTTTATTTAAGAATCTCACATTATACAAAAATGGTCTTTGTGACTATGATTCAAAATAATTTATATCCAATTTAATCATGGGTGGTGGGTTTTTTTTTTTGTTTGTTTGTTTGTATGTTGGTGTTTTTTTTTTTGAAACTCTTCTTATTTCTAGCCATATATGAATAATTTCTTACAATTGTATCACTAATCACATCTACAACCATATTCTATTTACCATTGTTAACTCAGTTTGCAAATTCATATCTTTACTGTATATATCATAGTTTAGTACCTTTAATCTGTTAACAAATCTAACCTATACTTAGATTGTAAAATATGTGCTTCAAACACTTGCTATAGAAAGTATATAGGTTTTTTTTTCCACCGAAACTGGTTTGGCTCAGTGGATAGAGCATCAACCTGCGTACTGAAAGGTCCCAGGTTTGATTCCAGTCAATGGCATGTACCTTGGTTTTGGACACATCCCCACTAGGAGGCGTGCAGGAGGCGGAAGATCAATGTCTCTCTCTCATCGATGTTTCTAACTTTCTATTCCTCTCCCTTCCTCTCTGTGAAAAATCAATAAAAAAAATATACATATATATATAAAGAAAGTATATAGGTTTTTATTGGAGATGGTAAATTACATTGAACAAAGTAATTAAGGTTTATGGCTTTTGGCAAATATGCAACAAAATTATTTTCAGTGGAAATGGACACTTAAATTAGACATTTTCTGTGGTACTTCAATGGTCCTTTAGAATAAGACGTGTTTCTACCTTAGTTAATGAGCAATGGAAATCGTACCTGTGTAGTGCTTCAATCATTATCACTTCCCTACCTTTCAATCAAGTACAACCTGTGCCTGCCTCATTAAAATTTGGCTAGTGTAAATGCTAACTAATGAAGATTGGCTAGAATTTAAATAGCTGAGTCAACAATGACTTTGTCCAAGTATAAGTTTATTATATTTATGGAACTAAGTGTACAGGCAACAGATGATATTGTTGTTAGGAGCTTGTCACACCTTTGACATTGTTGAGAAAATACAAACTGTAAATTCTAAGTTTCCCTTTGCTCTGGCAATCTAATCACAGCCCCTAAATGACTTACTGTAGTGAATAAGCATCAAGTAGGATCCCAAGGACCAAGCAGTGTCTACGCCAGCTCTCCGAAGAGACAATAACTATAATCCATATAAAGAAGTGGAAGTGTGTGGCTATCAGTGATGCTTTCTCTGTGAAGGCTGCAACTCTTTCATTTTGAATGTCCTTGTGCTCTATTTCATTTCACCTCCTAGGCCATTTCCAGATATTGTGAGAACAAAAACCTGTGCAGGGTGACCATAAAAAAATCTGGCAGCTGTGATAACCTTACTGATGTGCAATATGCTGATGCCATCTTATCTTAAGGAGGAACGAGGGCTATGACATGATGAGCCCCTCATCTGCAGTCACCGCTCCTGCTCCTTATCCAGCTAAGTTATTTCCTTTTAAGGGGGATTCAAGGGTTTTTACATAATGAGTTTCTCATTTACCAAATCAAGGACTGTTGAAATATATTTTTTCTTGTTTCAGCAAATTTAGTATTTCCTCTTAAAAAAGAAATGAAAGGTTTCAAACCTTATGAGGATCTTTTTTAGCCTGTGCTTAATTTATGATCCTTAGTATTTTTCATTTTCCTTTTGATTATTTTTATTACTAGAGGATATTACATTTGTTTATTTTTATTTTTTGATAAAAAGAAAATGTCACTCTCAAACTTTTAAAAAAGTTTTAGTTATCCTCACACTTGACAATCCCTTTTGAGCTTTAGAACTCTCATTTAGAAAATTCAAAGTACCTATTTCTATATACTACAGTTTCAAATGCTTTAATGTCTACTTTGATATTGGGGAAAATGGACTTTTTAGACAATAGGACATTTCTTAAATATTTTTCATTGCTTTTTAGATCAAAATGGCACTTCCTTCTCCCCAACTTTTTGGACATTGTTGCTGTTTATGAATTATTTTAAAATAATTTTAGTTCTGAGTTTTCATTATAGTTTTTCAGACATTGAAGATTTCTCTACCTTTTAAGTTGATTTTAGAGAAGAAGGGAAAGAGGTAGAAACATAGATGTGAGAAACACCCATTGGTTGCCTCCCAGACAGTCCCAAGACATGGGATTAAACCCAAAAGCTGTGTATGTGCTCTTAAGTGAGAACCAAACTCACAACCCTTTAGTTAATAGGAAGACACTCCAACCATCTGAGTCACCCAGCCAGGTCAAATATTTCTCTTTAAAATAAATTAAATAGCCCTGGTTGGTTTGGCTCAGTGGATAAAATGTTGGTCTGCGAACTCAAGGTTTCTGAGTTCTATTCCAGTCAAGGGCACATGACCCAGTTGTGGGCTCAGTCCCCAGTAGGGAGTGTGCAGGAGGCAGCCAATCAATCACTGATGAATCTCTCTCTTTTTCTTTCCCTTCCTCTCTGAAATTAATCAAAATATATTAAAAAAATAAATAATAAAATAAATTCAATAACAACTATTCTTATTATGAAAATCATATATTGTGTGGTCTTTAGCCTTTGAAAATTGTTATGTAACTAGCCTAAAAACTGCCAGAATGAAGTAGTGAAATGGAGATTTCTGGTGGTACAAAAGCTAGATACAAAGGATGCTGTTCTGTATTACTTTCTAGGACCATCTTGCTAGTGGGTGCCTTTTGGTAATTGATAGTTCTAATGGCTTATCTATATATATAAAAGATTAAGTAACCCAACCATCCATCCATCCAACTCCAGACTGACTGGCTGGTACATATGACATACACTGGTAATTTAAAAATAAACCTTGACTCATGCATGCACAATACATATAAAGTTCTGGCTGACATACAGTCAATCTCCTAACCTTTTATGTGTGTGTGTGAGTGTGAGTGTGTGTGTGTGTGTGTGTGTGTGTGTGTGTGCAACATAATTACTGCACAAATTTTTCTCCTAATTAATTTTCTTTTAATGTACACAAATCCATGCACTGAGCTATTAGTATTGGATAAGTGACTTATTCTACCTATAATGCATACCATTAGCTATCATGTCTAGAAATTGTTTTCATTGTTTGTGATCTAAATCTTACTTTCCCTGTAGGACTGAATGTGATGCACTATTGCCTTCTTGAGCTAAAATGTGTCTGTGATGTCAGCATTTTCTCTCCTTCCTCTGCATTTACAATGGTGAATTCTAATAGCACATTAGCAAGGAAGAATTTTTTTTAATTTGAAGTTTCATGATGTTTCTTCTTGAGGCTTTTCAAGCATAACCTTTCAAAAAATTTAACATGTTTAGAGTTGATAATACAGTTGATGGAAGTGAGTAGAAAATATTCACAAGGATGACAGTCAAAAGTGTCATTAAGATTGGATTTAAATATTTTCTAGGTTTTACTGGTTGCTATAAACATATTTAATATTTCATTAAAGTTATCAAAATGTTGGCAGGAATAGTTGAACTAATTAAAATATTTTAAAAAAATATTAGATGCTTAAAGCCAGTCTCTACATTAAAAAGTAAGGAAATAGTAAGATTTTTTTATAACAATAGATTTTTTTTTTATTGTTCCAAGTATTACATATATTCCCCTTTCCCCCATTAACATCTCCTAGTCCACATCTGCCTACCCCAGTCCTTCAACACCCTATTGTCTGTCCAGGGGTTATGCATATATACATCAAATTCATTGGTTGATTTCTTCCCAGGCCCCCATGCTCCCCTGCCTTCCTGCTGAGGTTTGGCAATCTATTCGATGCTTTTATGTCTCTGGATCTATTTTGTTTATCCGTTTATTTTGTTCACTAGATTCCACATATGAGAAAGATCATATGATCTCTCTGACTGGCTTCTTTTACTTAGCATGATGCTCTTCAGGCCCCTCCATGCTGTCTCAAGGGTAAGAGATTCTTCTTTTTTATTGCTGCATAGTATTCCATGATGAACATGTACAATTTTTTAATCCACTCATCTGCTGTTGGGCACTTAAACTATTTCCAAATCTTAGCTATTATAAATTACGCTGCTATGAACATAGGGGTACATATATTCTTTCTGATCTGATGTATTCTTAGAGGTACAGTCATTGGGTCAACAATGGGAGTTCCATTTTTAATTTTTTGAGGAAACTCCGTAGTGTTCTTCACATTGGCTGCACCAGTCTGCATTCCCACAAGCAATGTACTAGGGTTCCCTTTTCTCTACATACTTGTCAACACTTGCCGTTTGTTTATTTGTTGAGATAGCCATTCTGACAGGTGTGAGATGGTACCTCATTGTTGTTTTGATTTACATCTCTCAGATGAATAGTGACTTCGAGCATTTTTGCATATGCCTTTTGGCCTTTTGTATGTCCACTTTGGATAGGTGTCTTTTTTAGGCTCTTACCCCAGTATTTAATTGGATTATCTTCCTTTTGTTAAATTGTGTGAGTTCCCTATAAAGTTTGGAGATTAAACCCTTATCCTATATAATAAAAGGGCAATATGCAAATTGACCCTAAGAGAGGAATAACCTGGAATGACAAGTTCCTATGACTCGCACTGACCACAGGAGGAAGATGCTCATCTCAGGAGCTGCCCCCCTGGTGGTCAGTGCACTTCTACAGGGGGAGGGTTATTCAGCCAGAAGCCAGCTCATTGCTGGCCAACTCAGTAGCAGTGGTGGCAGCATTAAGGATGTCCAACTAACTGTCGTTAGTTGAACATCCTCCAAGGGCTTCTGGCCTGCCAGAGGGATGTCTGACTGCCAGCTTAGACCTGATCCCCCAGGGAGTGGACCTAAGCCGGAAGGTGGACATCCCCTGAAGGCTTCCGGGCTGCCAGAGGGATGTGACTGCCAACTTAGGCCTGACCCCCTGGGAATTGAGCCTAAGCCACCAGTGGAACATCCCTCAAGGGGTCCCGTGCTGTGAGAGGGTACAGGCTGGGCTGAGAGACCCCTCCTCTCCCAAATGCACGAATTTTCATGCACTGGGCCTCTAGTTGAATATATAATTGGCAAATATGTTCTCCCATGCATATTGTTATTTTGTTAATTGTTTCATGGTTTCTTTTGCTGTGTGGAAGCTTTTTATTGTGATGTAGTCCCATTTGTTTATTTTCTCCTTCATTTCCATTTTCCTAGGATATGTATCAGTAAGCATATTGCTCATATTGCTATGAGAGATGTCTGAGATTTTGCTGCCTATGGTTTCTTCTAAGATATTTATGGTTTCACGAGTTACATTTAAGCCTTTTACCCATCTTGATTTTATTTTTATGTATGGTGTATATTGGTAGTCTAGTTTCTTTTTTTTTTTTTTGCCTAGAGATGTCCAGTAATCTCAACACCATTTATTGAAGAAACTAGAGGCCTGTTGCATGAAGAGATTCATGAAATAGGCCTTCCTTCCCTTGGCTTCCAGCACCAGTTTTCCTCTGGCACCCTGGACCCAGGCCTTCACTCCAGCCAGAGTCTACCTTCTTCATTTTTGCTGCAGACTCAGGCTGGAGTCTGCCATCTTCATCTTTACTGCAGACTCCAGCCAGAGTATGCCATCTTAGCTGCAGACTCCAGCTGGAGTCTGCCAACTTCATCTTCACTGCAGTCTCCGGAGTTAGCAATCTTTTCTTCGCTGTGGCACTCTGCTCCTGTAGATCCCTTCACGCCCCCAGCCCTCCCTCTCGTAGCAGGCGTCCTGCCCTGCCCAGCCATTCCATGCCTGGATTAGCTGGGCAGCCTCCATCTTTGGCCTTCTAATTTGCATGCTCACTCTGATTGGCTGTGGGTGTAATGGAGGTACTGTCAATTTACATGTTTGTCTACTACTAGATAAGATTCTTTTTACTCCATTGTTGTTCTCATCTCCTTTCTCAAAGATTAATTGAACATAATGGCTTGGGTTAATGCTTGGGTTCTTTATTCTGTTCCATTGAACTATTTGTCATTACCAAGATGTTTTGTGCCACTACCAAGATGCTTGATTACAGTGGCTTTGTGGTATATCTTGATATCTAGTTTTGTGATGCACCCAACTCTGTACTTTCTAAAGATTGCTGCAGCTATCCAGGATCTTTTTTGGGGGGGTTTCATATAAATGTTTGGAAAGTCTGTTCTATATGTATATAGTATGCCATTGGTGTTTTAATAGGGATTGCATTAAACCTACATTCTGCTTTTGGTAGTATGGACATTTTCATGATGTTAATAATTCCAATCCATGAACACAGTATGTTCTTAGACTTGTTTATGTCCACTTCTATCTGTTTTTTAAATGTTCTACCTCCTTGGTTAAATGTATTCCTAAGTTTCTTAATTTTTTTTGTTGTAGTGGCAAATGGCATTTGTGTGTGTATGTGTGTGTGTGTGTGTGTGTGTGTGTGTGTGTGTATATATATATATATATATATATATATATATATACATATATATATAGTTTCTATCTCTGAGAATTTATTATTGGTATATAAGAATGCCAATTATTTCTGGGTGTTAATTTTGTATCTGGCAACATTTGGAAAATCCATGATTAAATCTAGTAGTTTTTGGGGGGAGTCCTAGAGGTTTTCTGTGTGCTATATCATATCATCTGTGCATAATGACAGTTTTACTATATCCTTCCAATTTGCATGCCTTTTATATTTTCTTCTTGTCTGTTGCTAAAACTTCCAGTGCTGCAACTTGAAGGGCTAGAATTCAGGATCTGAAGAAGAGGCTGATGCACAAATGAAAACACTAGATAATAAATATGAATTATTCAGGATTGGAGGCCAGGTAGAGACCTCTCTCTTGGAAAGGTACACTGAAACCTGGCCTTATCCACTTTTTATTTGTTTTTATATACAAATCTTTCCCTCAGTAAAGCACGGGTAGTAGATAGACTGTCTCTAATGTCAATAAAAGATCAGTAAAGATCAGTAGGGTCTAGTAAACATTTACTTTGAGGCTATTAGGTTAGGAAATTGCTTCGAGCCATTGCTATTTCAAAATGAACAATAGTTCTTGATGTTAGCCCTGCTCACATCCAAGGTCCATCAGCCTTCCGCATTTCTTGGTGCACTCTCATGATAGTATTGGCAGTGGATGGCTTTCTGCACTCCAGTACTATGTTGAATAAAGGTGCTGGAAGTGGAAACCCTATATTGTTCCAGGTTTTAGGGCTTTAGTTTGCTGGAAGTTTTTTCATTACTGCTTCTACTTCATCAGTACTTATTGGCCTATTCAGTTCTTCTGTGATTTGAAAATTTTTTTATTTCATTTCAGTTTTGGAAGGTTGCATTTTTCTAGGCATTTGTCCATTTCATGCAGGTTGTCCAGCTTGTTGGCATATAGTTGTTTGTTGTATTTTATTACAACCCTTTGTATTTCTGTGATGTCAATTATTATTTCTCCCCATTTGTTTCTGAATTTACTTATTTGCATTCTCTCTCTTTAATTCTTGATGAGATGGTTTAAAGGTTCATAGATCTTATTTATTTTTTTCAAAGAACCAGCTCTTGGTTTTATTGATTTTTTGTATTGTATTTTCACCTCTATTTCATTTATTCTGCTCTGATCTTTTTATTTCTTTCCTTCTTACTATGTTTTTTTTTCTTGTTATTGTCTTTCTAGATATTTAGAATATAGTGTTAGACAGTTTTTAGAAATTTTTCTTGTTTCTTGAAATAGGCCTGTAGTGCTATGTACTTCCCTTTCACGATTGCTTCCATTGTATCCCAGAGCCTTTAGGTTGTGTGTTCATTTTCATTTTTTTCTAGGAACTATTTGGCTTCTTCCTTAATGCCATCAGTAACCCATTGATTACATAATAACAAGATATTTAGCCTTCATGTGTTTGAATGTTTTGAGATGTTTTTATTGTATTTGACCTATAGTTTCATGTTATTGTAATCCCAGAAGATATTTGATATGATTTCAATCCTCTGGAATTTGTAGATATTTGTTTTGTTACCCTACCATGTGGTCATCTGTGAGAATGTCCTGTGTGCACTTCAGAAGAATAAACATATATCTTTGGCATGAAATGTTCTGTAAATGTCTTCTAAATTCATTTGATCCATTGTGTCATTTACAGTTGTCTCAGCATTTCTTGCATTGTTGTTTTGGTAGAAATAAACTCCTTTAGCCTTTTTTTTGTCTTTGAAGTTCCTAATTTCACTTTCAATTTTGAATGATAGACATGTTAGAGAGTCTTGTGTTCTGTCTTTTGCTTCTCATTACTTTGTATACTTCATGCCACTCCCTTCTGGCCTGAAGTACTTCTCTTGAGAAATCAGTTGATAATCTAATGGGATTTCCCTTATAGGTAATTTTCTCTCTCTCTTGTAGCCTTTAAGATTCTTTCTTTGTCTTTAATGTTTGCCATTTTAATTATGATGTGTCTTGGGTCTTTTTGGATTCATCTTGATTGGGACTCTTTGTGTTTCCTGTCAGTTTTTTCTTCCCCAAGTCAGGGAAGTTTTCTGTCATTATTTCTTCAAACAGATTTTCTATTGCTTGCTCTGCTTCTTCTCTTTCTTGAACCCCTATTATGTATAAGTTGTTTCTTTCAGGTTGACCCAAAGATCTCTCAAACTCCTCTCCACTTTTTCATTTTTTTTTCCAGTTGCTGCTCTGGGAGTTTTTCTGCCTTGTCTTCTAACACGCTGATTTGGCCCTCAGCTTTTCTAGGCTACAGTTTAATCTCTCCAGGCTATTTTTTAATATACCTATGTCATTCTTCATTTCCCCTGAATTTTTATTCATGTTGGTGCATTTGTCATTCAACTCCTTATAATTCTCATCAAGTTGCTTGTAATTCTTGGTCAAATATTTGAGCATCCTTATAATCATTACTTTCCATTCTGTATCTGAGAAATTACTTGCCTCCATTTCATTTAGTTCCTTTTCTAGCAATTCTTTTTCTTTCTTTCGAGGATTCTTTGTCTTCCCATTTTAGCAATCTGGTAAATTGGAGAGCTGGGTGAGGCAGGTGGTTTCCCAGTGGGAGTCCGTGTGGTCAGAGGTGACTGGTCCCACCAGGTCTCAGTGGTGCATCTAACCTTCTGATGGCATCAGGTTAGGCATATCTGGTTTCTGTGGCTGGTCCCTTGCTTCAGGTAGCATCTACCTGGCAGTGCCAGGCAGTAGAGCCATTTCTATGTAAGTCACAGTGGGCCATGATGGCAGATTTGCATGTCTGGAGGTGTTGGGTCATGGGGAGCCAGGTTCAGTGCACCACATCCAGGCAGTGGAGCCAGTTTTACAGGTACACTGGGTCAGGCATGCTGATTTGGGTGGCCAGTCCTTGTGTCCAGGCTGAGCATGTGTCAGGGTAGTGGTTTGGGATAGGGGCTCCATTGTTGAGGGAGGAGGGTCAGTCTGAGCATTGCTCCGCTAGTGCAGGAGGCAGGCAGTTGTCCCGCTGGCCTCTATGGAAAGGCAGGCTGGTTGCTCTGCCCTCAGAGGGGTTAAGGCAACTGAGCACTCCCTGCTCAAGAGATGGAGTGCCTGGCCCTCCCCTGTTGAGGAGGCAGGGCTTGCTGCTCATTGAGGGGTTGGGGCAAACTAGGCACTCCATTGCCCAGAAGTAGTTGGTAGGGTGCCCCATTAGTGCCAATGGCAGGCCTGCCTGTCACTCTACCCAGGAGGAGGCTTGGTAGGCCAGTGCTCCTGTCACCAATATAGCAGGTGGGCCTCTTGCAAGTGCACAGTTCTGATAATTAAGCCCAGAGGACTGATCTATGTGCTCAGAGACTTGGTTTCAGCAGTGGGGCTGAGTGCCTCTGTCAGGAGCTCAGGGGTGCTAGGGCAGAGTGCTCCCTGCACCTCCTCCCATGCGGACCCTGTATTTACTCACAAATGTGTGCTCTCCCTTGAAGAGGAGAGAAATGCCTGCCAGGCATCAGCCCACAGTGGCAGCTGCTCTACTTGGAGTGCCCAGTGGCCTCCCTCAGCTCCCGCTCCCACAAACCTGCCCTCTCATCTCACACATGCACACACTCCCTCTTACACACTCACTTTCTCACATGCTCACCTACTCCAGACCTGCCCTCTGCCATGGTCCTCAGGCCCCAATAAGCTTTCTAATGTCTTAAGAGTTATGTCAGTTGCTTGAATTGCATCCAGCATAGTCAGTGGTGAACCTGAGGAAGGGCAGTGAAGGATTAAAGAAACAGAAAAGAGAATATAGCTGGGGCTAGGTAGACCACTGTGCTTGGATGAGGAAATAGTGACACAGCCTGTAAGTTGAATATTTATAGTCAGATCACACAAAGCAAAACAAGGGAGCAGTCAAGATGTTTACAATGTTCTTATAAGTTTCAAATCTTCTTCTTTCCTATTTTTGCAATTCTCTGAACTCTATCAAGCTTTGTTTGGGCAGCACTTGCTGCACTACCCGAAGCTCACATCCATTAGCTACCTAGGACTTCAAGGATGGACTATAAGAGCTTATATACAACCATAGCCTTTGGCTATAATTGTGCTGGAAGGGTTTTGCCTTCCATGCTGGGACTTTGCTGCAAAAGGACCGTGCCCTCTCATCAGTCTGAGGCTTGAACCTGTCCAAATGCTGTAACCACTCTCCACAATTGCCTTAGCAGGAATAACAGTTTTAAATTTAACTTAGCCTAAAGTTAAATAAATATTAACTTTGGATTAAATATTTTTCTCTTTCCTCTTCTTGAAATTTAAGCATTACCTCTCTATTCATTTGACTGATATTCTTGTAGAAACTCCTTCTTAATGTCATCATCTGAAATGTAACCATAATTTAATGCTTTGGGAGAAAAGTTATTTAACAATTATATTTTATTACTTGATAGTATAAACTAGTTAGTTTTTAAACTATGATAATTTTTATTTATAGTGTTTAAGACAAGCCATGAATATATGGTTTCTTTCAGGTATTGAAAACATAAATGAAACTGAAGATTCAGCTGAACCTTTGATAGATCCTCTGTATAAGCAAGGCAGGTGATTAACTAAAATCAATTATCTCCTCAAATGGATTTTAATTTAAGAACTTTACTTAGAATAAAGTGACATGGAGTTGGAACATTTTCTTTGTCAGTGTTAACAGGATAAGGTTTTTGAATTGGAGCGGTCTTATGCTTTATGCATTGCTTTCCTTATGTGTGAAGTATTAATTTCCACTTTAGGTTTATGTATGCAGTGCATTTATTGTAGCACATAGTTTGTTTCAAGGTGACAGGGGTATTAAAGAATAGTGTAACAACTTCTGCTTGATATTCCATTTAAGGAACTTTTAATAGATGATATTTATTCATTTTGACATGGAAATCCTATATAATAAAAGCCTAATATGCCAAGTGTCTGGTCGACCAGTAGGCCGTTCAACCAATCAAAGCATAATATGCTAATAATATGCTAAGACCTCTCAACTACTTGCTTTGACACGCACTGACCACCAGGGGGGCAGTCGACTGTTAAACCCATCAATATGACATGCACTAACCATGAGGGGGAAGACGCTCCAATGGGTTGATTAGTTTGCTGCTGGGGTTCGGCCAATCAGAACTGAGCAACAGGGCTCTACCCTGGAGCCCGCTCGTGGTCCTTTCCTGGCTGACCAACTTCCTGCATCTCTCACTGGGCCCCAAAATTGGCCTGGCCTGCGCCCCAATAGTGGCCTGGCCTACACCGTCTCTCAATCCAGGAACTATTGTGGGATAATGGAGAGCTGGGTTTTGGCCCCTATCCCACAGGCCAGACAGATGGACCCCACTAGTGCATGAATTCATGCACTGGGCCTCTAGTCAGTATATACTTACCTATTTATAAGCGTTACATTTCTTGGCTAAAAAAATTTTTTTACTGTTATTCTCTATGAAACTACCCTTCCTCTTAAGCTCTTTTATAGCTATTTCTATTAAAATGGATAAAACTATGATTATTAACTTTAGAAAAATAAGCACTTCTGAGAGGTTAAAACTCACATAGGTTCCATCAAGCATAAAATAATAACATTGATATATGTATTTGTAAAGGTGATTAAAAATATTAAGTAAATTATCAGTCTAAGTATCAATTTATTCATTCAAATACAGCATCTTGGATAAAGTTGTTAAATTTATGTGAATAAATAGAATGATGCCATTCTGGAGATTCACTTAGTGATTCAGTCAATAAGGCTGTTGTTCAGTTGAGTGAATAAAATGAAAAATGGAAGTTGTTCGTTTTTTAAAATTTTGTTTCTTAAACAACATAATTTGATGCAAAAAGTCATTACTTCATGCCTTACCCCAGGGGTCATTTTATTTGAATATTTGTTTACTCATATTTTAATAACTTTATTTTTATGAATATCCAAAGTTTTACCTTCCATTGATGGGACACTATATGGAATGGTGATAGAGAATGCTCAGGAATGAGTAAGTATATTCTTTATTTTCCTTCTTATGGTATTTCGCTAGAATATACGTGCTGGTTATTCATCTGTTTAATGGCTTTGCATTATTTACAGTTTAAGGTAAGTGTTTCATAGTAAAAGAATTCTTTACAGTTTTCAAGGCACCATAATATGAGGAGATTAGACTTTGGAGTCTAACTTGGGCTAAAATCTCAAATTATTTAAATGCTCAAGCGATTAGTTTTCTCTATTATAAAATCCGGGTTACAAAGACTATCTTTTTTAGGAAAAGTAAAATATAGATCTCTCTATATAAACCTAGTATTTATGCGGTAGTATTTATAAGCCTAGAATACTGTTGCATTTGCTTAAAATTGAGAATTACTAGACCTATTGTGATTTGAAACATTTGCTTTGAGTAGTTTTTCTGTAATATTTTTAATGTGAATTACTTTAAGAGGCTAGACAAATTTAATGTCACCTGATAATTTTTAATCTCCAGTACCTCTACAACTACCTCCATTTCTGGTCTCAATTATTTTTTTTCTATCGCTTTGTATGTTGCCAGGGATACTTAAAGGACATCTTGGCCAGTCCTTCCAGCTAAAGAGACTTGATATATATAACTCAGAATAAGCTGTTCTTCAGCTAAGTCAGTCTACATTCATGTATTTACTCACTCAACTTAGAGTGAATAATTACTGTAGACCTTCTGTTGAAATATGTATTATAGGACAGGAAGTTCCATCGTGTTAATGATTCATATGGAAATATATATATATCTTTCTTTTTTTTAATTGAATCTTTATTATTCAGATTATTACATTTGTTTCTACTTTTTCCCCTCCATAGCACCCCTCCACCCAGCTCCCACCTTTCTCTCTGCCCTTACCTCCCTCCCATTGATCTCATCCATAGGTGTATGATTTTTGTCCAATCTCTCCCTGTACACCCCTCACCCCTTTCCCCCTGAGAATGATCAGTCCACTCCCTTTCTGTGCTCCTGATTCTATTACATTCACCAGTTTATTCTATTGATCAAATTTTTAATTCACTTAATTTTTAGATTCACTTGATAGATATGTATTTGTTGTTCATAGTTTTTTGGCTTTTACCTTTTTCTTCTTCCTCTTCTAAAAGAGTACCTTTCAGCATTTTATATAATACTGGTTTGGAGTTGATGAACTCCTTTAGCTTTTTCTTCTCTGTGAAGCTCTTTATCTGCCCTTCAATTCTGAATGATAGCTTTCCTGGATAGAGTATTCTTGGTTGTAGGTTCTTGCTATTTATCACGTTGAATATTTCTTGCCACTCCCATCTGGCCTGCATCGTTTCTGTTGAGAAATCAGCTGACAGTCCTATGGGTGCTACCTTGTAGGTAATGAACTGTTTTTCTCTTGCTGCTTTTAATATTCTCTCTTTGTCTTTTGCTCTTGGTATTTTAATTATGATGTGTCTTGGTGTAGTCCTCTTTGGATTCCTTTTATATGGGGTTCTGTGTGCTTCCTGGACTTGTAAGTCTATTTCTTTCACCAGATGTGGGAAGTTTTCAGTCATTATTTCTTCAAATAGGTTTTCAGTATATTGCTTTCTCTCTTCTTCTGGCACCCCCACAATTCTGATGTTGGTATGCTTGAAGCTGTCCCAGAGGCTCCTTAGATTATCTTCACATTTTTGGATTCTTTTCTCTTCTTGCTTTTCCAGTTGAGTGTTTTCTGCTTCTTTATATTTCAAATTTTCCACTTGATTCTTGCTTTCCTCTAGTCTGCTGTTAGGACTCTGCATAATATTTTTTATTTCAGTCAGTGTCTCTAGTTGGTCCTTTTTCATCTCCTCTTGGGACTCGCTAAATTTATCCATCATCTCTAGTTGGATCTTTTGCATCTCCTCTTGGGACTTGATAAATTTATCCATCTTTTCTAGCATATTCTTCAAAAACCTTATAAGTGTGGTTTTGAACTCTATATCCAGTCTTTTTTTTTTCTCCCTCCATTTCTTTTGTTTGTGATCCCTTCCCTTGTCTTGGCATTTTCACTATGCCGGGGAAACTTCTGTGTTGAATTCAGCCTTATGATACCAGACTTGCAAAACCAAAGAAGTCTCTGTTGAGCTTGGGATGGGTGTAGTATCAGGGCTTAAGGGACCACCTTGCCTTCTAGTCGGCCCTGCCCTCCACGGCCCCTGAGTCTCACATGACTGGGTAATCCTTGGAGCGGTCCTTGTGCGCGTGGCCCGCAGTGCCTCCAGACCACTGCATTTCTGTCCACCCTGCACACCAGGACCACACGAGTCTAGGTCCCCAGGGTTTCGCCTGAAACAGTGGCTTAGTGGAGTCAGAAGTGGCACAGTTGGGAAGGTCTGTCTCCCAACCACTCGCAAAAGCCAGCGGCACAATCAGCAATCTGTCCTCTGCGCAGTGCTGTGCGTGCCACTAGACCTCTGATCTTTTGAGACTCCCATGAATTTCTGTGCACCTCTCCCTTTTCACAGTCCAAACTCCCCCCATATGAGTTTCGGCTGAATCTGGGGTTTAGTGTCGTAAGATAAGGGGTTCAATGCCATTGGGAGTCTCCATTTCCCTCCCGCCAGAGAAAGCCAGCCAGGTACTCTGGCACTCACTCTCTCAGTGTGCACGTCTCTATACCTCAGCTTTTTGCAGCTCCTCTGGATTTCTGTGAGCTCCTCTCTTTCCTTCTAGCTGTAGAACTTACACTCAGCCAGCTTTCCTGTGGTTCTGGATGATGTCCATTCTGTCTTTTAGTTGTAGTTTTGAAATTGTTGTGCGAGGCAGCAGTGTAGGTGTTTACCTATGCCACCATCTTGCTGTACCCTCAATATCTTTCTTCTATAATTAGATAAAATTGACACTAAATGTCAGAAACAATGTTACCTCTTGTTGTGTTGGCACTTTTTTTGAGCAGGTGTTATTTTTTATTCACACTCCCTAGGAATTCTTTATAAATTCTCTTAGTTCTTTGTTGGTTAAATCTGTGTTGCAAATATTTTCCCTCACTGTTCTGTCTCAGTTTAACTTTGCTAATGGTATCTTTTAATGTTTGGATCTTCATTATTTTTTTCCCAATGAATTACCTAATATCGTAACTTCAATCAATTCTCCACAAGTAGAAAAAATCTGTTCCATTAAGTCAATTTTCCCACATGGATGAATCATTTTTTGAACTCATTGATTCCACTAACCTATCTGTGAGTTCTTGTGTCAAAACAATACTTACATAATTTTATAACATTCTTTGATAATTATTAACACATATTTCCTAGTACTTTTTCAAAATTGTCATAGTCATTTCTACATTATTCCAATTGAACTTTTTTCAGAATTTTAGTTTCATTTTTTTTAATCTTTATTGTTCAGATTTTTACAGTTGTTCCTCTTTTTATCCCCCACAGCTCCTCTCTACCCTCTGCCCCTACCCCCCACCACTGTCCCCATCCATAGGTATATGATTTTTATGCAATCTCTTCCTGCACCCATGACTACATCCCTGATTCTATTATATTCACCAGTTTATTCTGTTGATCAAATTTTTTATTCACTTGATTTTTAGATTCACTTATTGATAGATATGTATTTGTTATTCATAATTTTTACCTTTACTGTTTTCTTCTTCCTCTTCTTAAAGAATATCTTTCAGCATTTCATATAATACTGGTTTGGTGTTGATGAACTCCTTTAGCTTTTTCTTATCTGTGAAGGTCTTTATTTGACCTTCAATTCTGAATGATAGCTTTGCTGGATAGAATAATCTTGGTTGTAGGTTCTTGCTATTCATGACGTTGAATATTTCTTGCCACTCCCATCTGCATAGTTTCTGTTGAAAAATCAGTTTACAATGGAATGGGTGCTCCCTTGTAGGTACTTAACTGTTTTTCTCTTGCTGCTTTTAACATTCTCTCTTTGTCTTTTGCTCTTGGAATTTTAATTATGATGTGTCTTGATGTGTTTTTGTTTGGATTTCTGTGTGTTTTCTGGACTTGTAAGTTTATTTCTTTCACTAGGAGGAGGAAGTTTTCTGTCATTTCTTCAAATAGGTTTTCAGTCCCTTGCTTTCTCTTTTCTTCTGGCACCCTCATAATTCAGATGTTGGTAGTCTTAAAGTTGTCCCAGAAGCTCCTTAGACTATCTTCATATTTTTTAATTCCTTTTTCTTTTAGCTTTTCTGGTTGGGTGTGTTTTGCTTCTTTGTATTTAAAATCTTTGACTTGATTCTTATGATCCTCTAGTCTGCTGTTGGATCTCTGTATATTATTTTTTATTTCAGTCAGTGTGTGCTTAATTTCTAGTCGGTCCTTTTCCATATCCTCAAGGGTCTCACTAAATTTATCAGCCTTTTCTAGAAAATTCTTGATAAACCTTATAACCATGATTTTGAACTCTATATGCAGTTATTTGCTTTCCTCCATTTCTTTCATTTGTGCTTTGTTTCTTTGTCTCCACAGTTTGGCTATTTCCCTGAGTTGACAGAGTGACTTTGTGTGCTAGTTGTCCTATAGGGCCCAGTGGCTCAGCCTCCCCAGTTACCTGAGGTGGACACTTTTGGTGCGCCCCTTTCTGGGCTGTGTGCACAGTCTTGTTGTAGTTAAACCTTGATTATTGTTGGTATCACTGGGTGGAATTGACGTCCAGGCTAATTGGCTATGAGATTTAGCTGTGTCTACTATGGAAGAACTTCTGTTCTGGAGACAGTCTTTTGAGGCAAGACTTGCTTCAGTGATGCTTTGGATCCCTGAATGTGTCTACTATGGGAGAACCTCTGTGCTGGAGATACCCTTTTGAGGCAAGACTTGAATCCAGTAAGAGGATTTAAAAAGCTCTTCCCTTTCAGAAATTAATTTCATAAAGAAGAGGTTGGGGACACTGCTTCCTCCCAAGTGCCCCTAACTACCATTATGTTCTCACAACCACTATTATCTGCTTCTTGCATTTGACTATTTTCTCAGTTTTTTATTGTATTCAATTTTAAACTTATTTAAAGTTAGCTTTTTTTCAGTTAGTTTTTTTTACCTCACTTAAAGACCTTGCATAATTTTATCTCAGCTAATGTTTTCAGCCATCATGAACCTTCATTTCAACAGAATTATGCTATTTGCTTCCATGTTTTTGTTCATGCTAGTTCTTGTACCTAAAGACTTATATAGGGACCAATAATGATCAGTCTTGAATGTGCAGCTAAGAAAACAAAATTAGATAGGAAATTCTAAAATATAACTACATAATTATTAGAATTATCTGCTATATAAATAAACTTTTAGACTTACTGAGAAAGTCTTGTAAGTCTATTTTATAAGTTGTAATACCTAAGAATATTGTATCCTCACTCTGATTACAACTTTGTACAATAATAAATATTCTTTGTTTTTCTAGTAAAAGTATTTTTTATTGGTTTTAGAGAGAATAAGGGAGAGTGAGAGTGAGATAAAAACATCAATGATGAGAGAGAATCATTGACTGGCTACCTCCTGCATGCTCCCAACTAGGGATCCATCCCAAAACAGGCGCATGTGCCTTGACCTGGAATCAAACCATGGTCTCTGGATTATCGGTTGACACTTAAGGACTGAGGCACACTGGCCAGACAATAATAAAAATCTTAAATTTGTACTGTAGCCATCAAAAGCAGATCAAATTTTTACATATATATCCTATTTAAGAAAACCAGATTAATACATTTTTAATAATACCCTCCATACTACATGCTTAACCATGTGATTATTCCCTAATATGAGTAATGTATTACTTAAGAATTCTGAATAGCTACTTTATTATACTGATTAACATGATATTATAATTAGACTATTCTAAGTATTTGTTTAAAATTCCAAGAAAAAAAAATTACGTAGTATCTAATCATAATACCAAGTGGTGGTATCTGATTTTAGAAATTAAAATGTAAGAATATGTCTAATGTTGTTTTGTGCTTTGTTTTTTTTTAACTAAAAACATTTATTGCTGCTTACATTTTATAAGAAAAGGAGGGGAAATTGCAAGGCTGTATAATACTGCCTGTTTGGGCTGTTCACCCTACTCCAGCTTTGTCCTTTGAATGCTATAATCCAATGCCTCTCAAATCTGTTAGTCTCATACTATTTACACTATTTAAAATTATTGAGTGTCTTAAAAAGCTCATCAGCAAATAATGATCAATGACTTTCTTGTTAGAAAGTAATACTGATAATTTTTAAAGCTCTATTAATTCATTTTTTTAATTAAATCTTTATTATTCAGATTATTACATTTGTTTCTCTTTTTTTCCCCTCCATAGTACCCCTCCACCCAGCTCCCACCCTCCCTCTGCCCTTAGCTCCCTCCCATTGATCTCATCCATAGGTGTATGATTTTTGTCCAGTCTCTCCCTGTATACCCTTCACCCCTTTCCCCCTAAGAATTAACAG
>PVJN01006399.1:0-75699 GCA_004026805.1 Lasiurus borealis
CCTGCAGGCCTGGTCCCTCCAACTGCTCTCCCCTGCAGACCTGCCCCCCACAACTGTGCTCCTCTATAGGCCTGGTCCCCCCCACAACTGCCCTCCACTGCTGGCCTGGTCTTCCCCAATTGCCATCCTCTGCCAGCCCGGTCACATCTAACTGCCCTCCCCTGATGGCCTGGTTCCCCCCGCCCTGCCAATGCCCTCCCCTGCAGGCCTGGTCCCTCACTAACTTTCCTCCCCTGCAGGCTGGGGTCCCCTCCAACTGTCCTCCCCTGCTGGCCTGGTCACCCCCAACTGCCCTCCTCTCCTGGCCTGGTCATTCCTAACTGCCCACTACTACCTTCCCCTGCAGGCCATCTTGTGTTCACATGGGGGCAGCCATCTTTGACC
The DNA here is from genome assembly GCA_004026805.1 of Lasiurus borealis. Classification (NCBI taxonomy): domain Eukaryota; kingdom Metazoa; phylum Chordata; class Mammalia; order Chiroptera; family Vespertilionidae; genus Lasiurus; species Lasiurus borealis. Next base: position 385 of record PVJN01006399.1, read on the forward strand.
ACATGGGGGTAGCCATCTTGTGTCTTGGAGTGATGGTCAATTTACATATTACTCTTTTATTAGATAGGATATATTATTTTTAAGAGCTAAACCACTGCCTGACCCTTGCCAGACGCAGGTCCTTTGACTCTTTCAAACGCCCTCACATGTTTCACAATCACCTTAGACTCAAGGAGGCTGAGAGAGGAAGGCATTTGAGAATCACAAAAGCAGCGAGCGTATCTGGCTAGCCAGCAGTTAATGAAGACTGGACGTCTTCATTTCCCGGAGAAAGACATCACAAGCCTCCGCATCACCACTGCAGCCGACGAGCGAGCATGTGTGATGACTGTAATCCACCCATTAGCATGTATGGGAAAGTAAAATTAATATCCCAAGGAAACGCCGGAGCGAGCCGGCAGGCCGTGTGCACGGAGAAGGCCACGCTGTTTCCCGATAGCCCGGCGCTCTGTTAATGAAACCGCATCCAGGCTGTCGGGATCATTCTAATGTCATTGTAAAGCAAATTGTTTGGCCCGGTACTGACAGAAGCAAACTCTCGGATGCACAGGATTTTAATTAACTGACGTTTCAGAAATAAAATAAATATTACCCCATCCACCCTTCAGGCAACTGTTTATCTTCCAGAGACACACTGTTTGATGGATAGAATATTTTCTGCAAAATAAGTCTGGGCCCAAGGGCGCATATGGGAAGGGCTTGGGAGAGTAGGGTTTCCTTTTTTTCCTTCCTTGTTCAATTTTTTTAATTTAATTTCATTTTTTCCAGGTGTTTCCTTTCAAAAAAGAAACCGGTAGAATATTGTCTTAAAAACTGTAAGACTGGTTTTAGGCAGAAGTAAAGGGGCAGGGGCTTTAGCTTCAGAGGATGTGGATGGACTAGCTATTCAGAAAGACCCTTCTCTGATACATATTTAGGTCCTATGGTAAATAAGAGCAACGCTCTTTCATGCAACTAGTTCCGGGATTAAAAAATAAAGGGCCTGGACAGTGTGGCTCAGTGGCTGAGCACTAACCTATGAACCAGGAGGTCATATTTCAATTCCAGTCAGGCCACATGCCCAGGTTGCATGCTCGATCCCCATTATGGGGTGTGCAGGAGGCAGCCAATCAATGATTCTCTCTCGTCATTGATGTCTCTTGCTCTCTCTCCCTCTCCCTGCCTCTCTGAAATCGGTAAAAATAAAATAATAAAGTAAGGGAATTCTTCCCCCTTTCAAAATAGACTTCATCAAAATAAAAATAACTTTCCCACTTCAAAATAAAAAAACTGTTATAAAAAAAAAAAAGGCAAGGGTTAGACTGAGAAAATATTTGCAAAACGTAAATCCAACAAAGGACTGTCATCTCTAACCTATGGTGGGGAGGAACCCTGCAGAACGTGGTAACAAGAAGCTAAGTGACCTGACTTAAAAATCGGCAAAGTGTTTGACCAGACGCTTCAACCAAGGGGCGGTGTGATGGCAAGTCGGTAAGAAGGTCTGCAACACCGGTTCGTAGGGAAATGCAAGTTCAAACCCCAAAGAAACTCCCGTGTTCACGCACTGGGATGGTCCCAATGCAAAGGGCGGCTGGTGTCAAGTGTGGTGAGGAGGTAGAGGAGCGGGAACTCTCCACATTTCTGTGGCAGTTTAAAGTGGCGGAACCGGCCTGGCCGGCAGCTCAGCTGATTGGAGCTCTGCCCCATCGCCAAAGGTTGCGGGTTGGACCCCCGGTCAGGGCACATACAAGAATCAACCAATGAACACCTACATAAGTGAAACAACAAATCGATGTATCTCTCTCTCTAAAAATCAATTTTTTAAGAACTATAACAATTCTCTATATGTCTTTAAAAAGCAGTAAAATCCGTGGAGAAGGTTCCATAACAAAACTCCCACCGGGTCCCTTTGCCCCCACCCGGGCGCAGACTCCGGTTCTTGGCTTGCTATTCCTGTCCTCCTCGGAGAGTACAAATCTCAGGACCTTGCTGACCCCAAACAAGCCGCTCCCAAGAAGACCCGGCGACTTACTTGGACTGAAGGGGCCGGTCGCTGGGACACACCCAGCGGCTGGAGCTGCTGCTGAACACGGTGTCGGTCATGGCAGACGCCCCGGCTCCTGGAACACAGTAACCACAGAGCACATCACCTAGGGCTTTGGCCACTGCTCGGTTCCCCACGCCCAGCTCTGTGCCCCACGTGCTGAGGACACAGAGAGGGCGGGGCCTCACGCAGCGTGCCCTCCTTCCGGTGGGCAAGCGCAGGCCCCGGAGGGAAAGTGCCTGCTGGAGGTCCCGGCTCCCTTCTGGCAGGAATGGATCGGAGCCGAAGACCCCGCCCTGAAGCCCACCTTCTTCTCATTCACAGAGGCAAGGTCCCGTGCCCAGCAGGGGTAGAGGCGGTGTTCACAGGGATCCCCCGGTTTCCCTGAAGGTCTGGTTACAGCACAGCCTTGTCCCCGGAGAAGCTGAAGGGGGAGAAGTGGAAGGGGACACAGAAGGACCCTGGGCTCCAGGGGCCCACATGTGGCTTAATGCTCTGTTGTCCTTGCCGTGAAATTCTTAATGCCCCGTGGGCAAAGGGCCTCGCGTTTTCCGTCTGCAGCCAGTCCTGAGGGTGACACAGCCGGTGCTCAGTAAGCCCTCAGTTCGAGCGCAGTGAGGGCAGTGGGCACTCAATGGTCCTCCGGTAAGTGGCGGAGCCAGGTGTCCCTCCTGCTCTGCCCACCGCTTGGCGCGAACCTTGACCCCACCTGCATCTTAAACTGCCCGGGAGGCCCTGTCCCACACCCCGAAAAGCCAGGCTCAAAGCCCCCTTCTTTCCCCTTTCCATTTTGCTCTGCCTCCTTCTCCTGTGGCTCCTTCAGGGCTGTTGGCTGAGAACCGTGCTTCCACCCCCAGGATCTCCGCAGGTTTTAGTTGAACTGAAAACAACTCTTGAAACACTTTTAACTTCCCAGTCATAGCAGGTACCGAACTCCACTCCGCGGGGACGGGGCGGGGCGGGACGGGGTTTAGGTGGGTTTGGGGTGCTGCAGGGAGCCTATGTGAGCTCAATGCCACAGTCAGCCTCGCCCCTCTGCCCCCGTTAGTCCCCCACCCCCACCCACAGTCTTGGAATTAAACCAGATGCCTCTCAGCAGAACACGCAGCCACCAGCTGGACGGTGCGCACGCACTCCCATCTCTCTGTCTCTGTCCCCGTCCCTGCCTCCCTCCCCTGAGTCCAGCCCATCACTGCTCAGTCAGGGGGAGTCTGGGAAACCTCACTCAGCCTATCTGACGAGGTGGGGGATGCAGCTTACACAAAGGGCCTCAAAGCGGGGTGGATGGGGGTCCACAGCCGGATCCAGGCTGAAAACGGGTTGTGCTTGGCCCACGCAGTGATTTTTAAAAGTGAAATTAAGCCCATGCTTTAAACGCACAGGATTTACCTGGAAAATGCAGATTGCCAGCTTCTCTGAGAAAGGGGAAGAATAAAAAAAATATTTATAACCTAGTTGGTTGCTCAGTGGTTAGAGCACTGGCCTGCAGACTGAAGGGTTGAGGGTGCGATTCCAGTCAAGGGCACGTACCTTGGCTGCAGGCTCGGTCCCTGGCCCCACTTAGGGCACATGCAGGAGGCAACCAATCAATGGGTCTCTCTCACATACATGTTTCTCTCTCTCTGTCTCTCCTCCTCCCTTCCACTCTCTCTAAAAATCAATGGAAAAATATCCTCGGGTGAAGATTAACAAAAAAACAATTTTTTTTTTTTATAGAACATTTACCACTGGATGTCAGACACTGTTCTAGGCACGGGGATACGGCATTGAAACAAACACTGAAGAGGGAAACCACTGTGGCCATGTTACTCAGCCTTCCAGCAGGGAAGACAGACGACCAAACAGCTCAAACACAAAGCATCCCAGCCGATGCTGAGCACTTTAAAGCTAAATGAGACAGGGAGAGGGGACTGTGATGGGGAGGGACGACGGACTTTAAATGGGTGGTCAGAAGGGATCTCTGAGCGGAGCATTCCGGGCAAAGGGGAAGCAAGTGCAAAGGCCGGGTGGGCATGTGCTCCCTCAGTGGCAGCGCCCTCTTCCTGTTGGTGTTGTTAGGCTCAAAGCACAGAAGCCCAGGCTGATCCTGGTGACCTTTGCCACCGCGGCCACCAGATGGGAAAGACTTGCCAGAGGATGGAAGTAGAGCTGAGAGATGGAGGGAGACTGATGCCTCATGATGAGTTGGAATGCTGGATCAAGCCTCACCTGAATCTATCATGGCCTTTTTTGGATCCCATGAGACAGTATTTTCCTTCTTTTCCCCTCCTTAAGGCAAATTTAAATTGAATTTCTACATTGCATCCCTCCTGAACTCTCTGTGTATTTGTCACCCATCAGTTACAGTGGTACCTCGAGGTACGAGTTTAATTCGTTCCGTAACCTTGAGGTGTGGGAAACTATGAGACGCTCGAGTCGCGGTAAACTGGTGGGTCGTGTGCAGCCGGCTGATCTGCGCGATTACTCCTATCTCAAATGTTGCTCGTATTTCAAAGCAAAAATTGCTCGCTCGACCGCTCGTATCTCAAAAATCTCGCATGTTAGGGCACCCGTATCTCGAGGTACCACTGTACTTTGGATATAACTTCCGCCAGGATCAGCTGAGGTCTGGAAAAAGTCCACCAGCCTTCAGCCACTTCCTGCAGCCCTCCTGCCACCTCAGAGGCACAGCCCCCCAAGCCCGAGCCTTGCAGGAATTCAGGGGGCGTCTGTGAAGCACCCACACCTAGGCCTGCTGAGACCCTGCCCTGACTATTAAAATTCAGCGACAACAAGCAGCACTAATTAAAAGCAAAACTAAGTACTTAATAAGACAAATGAGATGGCAGCATTTAAAGTCGGGATGAGAGAGCCGGCAGTAATTAAAAAAAGAGATTAATTTCTTTGCCTTCTCTAAAAAATGTGTGTGTCCGGAACAGGTTTGGTTTTGTTAATGTACAAAATGCCATGGGAACAAACAGAGGATGGGATTGGTCAGGGGAGTCTCCCCAGGTGAGGGACATTTGGGCTGGCTCTTGAAGGATGAGCTGGAGTGTGCAAGACAGAGAGGATGGGGGGAAGGAAGAGGGGAACTGAGTAGGCAAAGGCTCAGAGGCGTCAATGGACTGGAATGTTTAGGGAACAGAGAATGGAGCCTGGGGTGATGGGAGCGCAGGGAAGAGGGGGGAACAGGACTGAAGAGAGAGAAAGGGGTGCCAGTGGTGAACTCTGTGACTGCGGCTCACTTCCCACGCAGATGACCCCTCTTTCCATTTAAAGACCCAGAAACCCAGACCACATGCTCTGAGCAGCCCGTTCAGCAGGGTGGCTTAGGGTACGGGTTTGGGGGTCAAGCCATTCAGCCTGACCAGTATATTCACCTGGCGGACCTCGTCTGTAGAGTGGGGGCAGAAACAGGATCCGCGTCAAAAGAGAATGCCTGTGGGGACGGAGTAAGATAGCGTATAGGAAGTCCCGGATCCAGGCCCTGGCACAAAATACCCCCGCCAAGTGGAAGCTCCCATTGACTTGTGTTATGATTAATAATTCCTTCTTCCCCTGGATGATGGATCCCTCTGAGCCGAGTCTATAAGCCCAAATGCCACACTAGGCTTCGCAGAGGCAGACGGCTCCCGGCACAGCCCAGCCAATTACCTGATTGCTTGATAAGCAGAAACCGGCCTTTGTTGTGCTGTTAACCGAGCTTATCTTGGCCCCAGCCACGTCCCGGGGAGGAGGGAGAAGAGGAACCGCGAGGGACGGGTGTCTGCATCCGTGCGTGCGTGCGTGCACAGACACACGGCCCCACACCGGGAAATGTGATTAGACGGGTCTGCGTATCAACACAAGTCCTGTCGCTTACTGGCCCCTGGCTGCCACTGAGGCCCAGGCGGCAGAGAAACTCAGGGGATTAAAATTCAGCTGGAATGGACGTGCCTCCGGCCCGAAATCTCCTCATGCCACGGAGACCCCAAGGGTCCTCCTGGCCGTCCCCAACTCAGAATGGTTTGACTTACGATCTTTTCATTTTGTGATGGTTCCAAAGTGATACAATATTAAATTATATGCGACCAATACTTTATCATAAAACGGGCTTTGTTTAGATAATTTTGCCCAACCGCAGGCTAGTACAAGTGTCCTGAGCACGTGCAAGGTGGGCTAGGCTAAGCTATGATGTTTGGTTCGGTGTACCCAATGCATTTTCAATGTACAATATTTCCATCGAAAGCTGTGTTTCATGGTGTGTGTGTGTGGAGGGGGAAGTAGCCCCATTATTACTTCAAGGAGCGAATGTATTCAGAGCAGGGAGTGGCACTTATTCCTTTTTTCAATGACAGCAGTCCCCATCCTCTCCTCTGTGGAGCATTCCCATTTCACAGATGAGAAAACTGAGGCCCTGGGATTTGTCAAGATCACACTGGGAGCAGGTGGACTAGTTAAGGACTCAGACCTGAGTCGTGTATCCACGAGCCTTCCGGCCACCCTTCTCTATTGATTGTCAGTGCAAACAATGTGATTAATCTTTGGTTAAGCCTATTCGCTTGCTGTGTTTTATATGGCAAATACCATTGTACAGGGACAGCATCAAATGGCCCGATCTAATGACAAACATAGCTTTGCTGGGTATGTTCCACTCCCTCCTCCAGGTCCACTCACCCTCTGCCCTGCTCTGTGCCCTGGAGGCTGCCCTGCGTGGACAGTATCCACAGCAACCTGGCCCTCTGGCTCCCGGCTGGGTTTATCTATAGGAAGACACCAGGTGAAGACGGGAGCGGGTGAGAAGAACAACGGACTGGGTACTGACCCCTCCCACCAGGCATCATGGCCTCTGTGGAAGGTCACAGTTCTGGTTGGAGGCCCTCTCCACAGAGCCCTGTCTCCTCTGGTCCATAACTGCCCCCCCTCTGCCCCTCCCGGCCGGAGGGAGGCCCGCCCTCTGTCGCTGCGGGGGTGCTTTCGCATCCTGGCTTCCCTGGACCTGGCTGGCTTGCTCACGTGTCTGTAAATAGCCTCCTCATTAAATTATCTTAGTTTTACTCCAGCCCCCTGCCACCCACTCCTCTGGGAACTCAACTCACCTAATCCTCACACAGACCCGATGAAATGGCGATCGGTCCCTTTTCACAAGTGAGGCACCTGGAGCACAGAGAGGCTGGGCAACTTCTCCCAGGCTGCACAGCTCGTGAATGATGGGGCCGCCTGGGGAATCCCTGCAGCGGGGCTCCAGAGCCTATGCTCTGACCAGCCCGCTATCCTGCCCCGAGGATCTGCACTTCGAAAAGGTGGGCAGCGCAGACGTGACCGGCCTCTGCGAGGGTGACTTCCACCTCATTTCCTCCTCAGCCCCCTCCAAGGAGGAGGCCCTGGAGTTATTAAAATTCCTGAGACTCAGGAGTTGCCTTAACTTGCCCAAGATCCCCAGCCAGAAACGGCAGAGCCACCAGCTTATAAACCCAGCTGTCTCTCCCTTTAATACCCACACTTTCAACCGCTACTTTGGATAACCTCTCCCCTCACACAGCTGCCCGCCGCCCGCGGCCTCAGCAGGGGACAGTAAAGTAAGGGAGAGTCTGGCTTCAGGTGAAGAACCGCTTTTTAACCACCGGAGGCCTCAAAAGGAGGGCGTGCTAGGTCGATGGGTGATGCGTTCCCAGGCCCTGGAGGCGATCAAACACAGATTACAAAACTGCTTGTCAACGGTGCGAAAAGAGGGCAGCGCGCTTTTCTGAAACTGGAAGGAAACGGGCTCAGGCTCACGGCCTCTTCCCTCGCCACCTCGACTTGGCCTCTTAGCAAGCAGGCAGAGCCGTAGAAAGGGGTCCTCTCGCCTTAGTGCCCTTTGCCCTGGGAAATGCGGATTTTCACTTTATCCTCGTGAAGAAGCAGCAACTAGAGCCTCTTCTTCTCTTCTCACCTCACAACACACACACACACACACACACACACACACACACACACGCACACGCCACCCACACTGCACCCGCGGCACAAATTTCATGACAGAATCTTCCATCAGAAGCTCAGGCTTTGGAGTCACATGGACCAGGGTTCAACCCCGGGCTAAGCTCCAGCTTGGTGAGCCCGAGCAAATTCATGAACATGTCGGAGCCTCAATTTCCCTGTCTGTAAAATGGGGCAGTGACCGCCTCTACTTTACAGAGCCGTTGAGAGTTGGGAGAGGAAAAATGGGTAGGAGAGAGTATTGAGTCCAGTGCTGGCACCAGGCACCCCCTTTCTGAGGTTACCCAGGAGTTTCTGCAGAATCTCACCCCCAAAATAACATGGGTTACAGAGTCTCCGGCCAGGAAGGGTACTTTCTGCCTCATGCACTCTGGCCACGGCCACTTCCCTGGGGTATGGATTCTAAGAAATCCGAGACCACATTAGAGAAAAACAAAAAGCTCCTCTTAGTTCCCATGAATAATAGATCTTAAAGACCTGCCTCCATCCATTGCCCTCTGCTGCCCAGGCCCCTCTGGCGCCAGGCGGGGGAAAGGAACAGAAATATGAATCTCAGTGTTGGCTGGAGAACATGAATGAGCCACAAAATCCCCCTCTTTCTCCCCGTGCCCCCCCCGCACCCCCTCCCCCCAGGAAACAGCCAGCAAGTATGGATGGAGCACTCCGCAATTTGCAAAGCCCCTGGTCTTCACAATCGAGCATCTTAAACTTGAACCTGCATCAGAGACCCTGAAAGTCTCGTGAGAGCAGACCGATGGCCACTTCCCAGCTTCGGGGTTTCTGATTTGGGGAGTCCTGGACGGAGCCTGAGAATCTGCATTTCTAATAAGGTCCCTGTGATGCTGGTGCTGCAGGTCTGGGGACAGCCCCCCGAGAGCCACAGCTTCGTGCAACTCCAGAGAAAGCGGAACCCGCAGACCCAGCTTCCTGGTCCACGGCTGCATTCACTGGCCCTGAGTCAGAGCAAATAGCTCTGGGGTGTGCCGTGTAATGTGACCCGAAATTCGGGGACCCCCGGGGGAAGGCTGAGGGCTGCGAGGCTTTTCCTCCTCTTGTTTCTCTCCTTTTAAAACGAGTCCACCGCTTAAGAGACCGTCCCTGAGCATTTGCTGCTGCTGCTGCTGCTGCTGCTGCTTCCCCGCGCGGTCCCAACCCTTGGCCTGCAATGCAGGGCCTCTTAAATATTGAATAAGCCTCCTGCTCCGCCAGGCCGGCCGGCCGGGGCTGAGGTAATGGTGATATTGACAGAGGCTTTAATCAGGTTAAAGCCATCAGGCTGCTGAGCCGGTTTTATACAAGACCTTCACCTGCTTCCCCATCACCGAAATCTCTGGCGCCTCCACGCCTTCCTTGCCATCCCTCCGGGCAAGGTTTGCCAATGGCATTATCAGGGGTATGGGGACAGAAGCTGGGAGGGACCCCAACTTCCGAGAAAGCATGAGAACTAGCCCACTAGACCCCGTTTGTCCACCTGGGAGCTCCCCAGTGGGGCCTCGCCACCGGGCGGCCAGGTGCGCTGTGGCTTGGAGCAGGCGTGGCGTGGCGTCCACCCGCACCCGCCTGGAAGTGCTCAGCGCCCTAGCTACCAGGGTCCCCCAGGGAGGATCGAGGCCTCCAAATTAACCAGCTGCCTTTCCCAGCCTGCCTGGGACTGCCATTGCTGTCGCTTTTTGTTGGATTTACTCTTTGTCCTTGGCCCGGTGGACGTGCTCTGCCTTGGAGCTTTGTGGCTTGGCCATTGTCATCCCTGAAGCCTAGACCTTTTTCTGGTCTGACTCCCGGTGTGACCTTGGGAAATGGGTGCACCTCTCTGGGGCTTAGTTCCTTCTTCATCTGTACAAGGAGGCCGCATCTCCAGCTCTCCCCTTCAGGCGGTTATTGTGAAACAACATTGACTCTAGATGTAATTTCCTTAAAAATGTAAGTCCTGCCGAAACCGGTTTGGCTCAGTGGATAGAGAATCCGTCTGTGGACTGACTGAAAGGTCGCAGGTTTGGTTCCAGTCAAGGACATGTACCTTGGTTGCAGGCACATCCCCAGTAGGGGGCATGCAGGAGGTAGCTGATCCGTGTCTCTCTCTCTCTCATCGATGTTTCTAACTCTCTGTCCCTCTCCCTTCTTCTCTGTAAAAAAATCAATAAAAAAATATTTTTAAAAAAATGTAAGTCCTGGCAGGCCAGTGTTGCTCAATGGTTAAGCATCAATCTATGAACCAGGATTCCTGGTCAGGGCATATGCCTGGGTTGTAGGCTCAGTTCCCGGGGGAAGCATGCAGGAAGGAGGCAACCTAAAGCTGATATTCTCTCATCATTGATGTTTCTCTCTCTCCCTCTCCCTTCTTCCCTGCAATCAATATAAATATATTTTTAATTTAAGTCCTATATAATAATAGGCAGCTAATATTTATACTATAGTATAGTACAGCATGTACTAGCCACTCTGAGTGCTTCCTATAGATATTAACTCATATAATCCTCACAGCAACTCTATGAGGAAGGTGCTATGATCATTCCCACCTTACAGGTGAGGGCAGGGAGGCCACGTAACGTGTCCAAGGTCACAGGCTGGCAAGGAGCACAGCCAGGATCCCAAGGTCCGGAGGCAGGGACTGTGCTTCTGACCACTGAGCACACTGCCTCCTACTGGTCGGTGCAGGCCAGTCCTTCATGAGAACGATATTCAGGCTTTAGATCGGGGCCAGGAGGAGCTGAAGAATAGACACCCATTTCTGCAAAGCTCTATGTTGTTAAGCAGCATTCCGCAGCTGCTCCGTCTTCATGCAGCCCTGACAGTAAGTGAAGTGCTGACTGATGGTTACCCCATTTTACAGCGCAGAGAATGGGGCCCAGGGAGGTTCATTTCTCTGCCGTGAAAATTCAGCCATGGACTTTGGTGTCCAAAAGATCTGATTTGGGTCCCTGAACCGACCCTTTCCTGATGATGTGAGTTTGGAGAACCACGATCTCTCTGCTGTCTGCAGCCTCAGAGTCCTGGTCTACAAACTGGGCAACAGAGCAGGCCTCTTTCCCCGGGTTTGGTGAGGATTCAAGGAGATCACTCATTTCAATTCCAAGTGCAGGATCTCACCCCCATGACGCTCTGTGTCTTGGTGGACAAGCCCCTAGTCCCTTCACTTCCTGTATGAAACCACGGCTCTCGGATACAACGGCTATGTGGCACGGCTGGGACTTGACCCCAAATGGAGACTCTTAGCTCCGTGGAATTTCTAGCAAGAGCCTGGTGCATTACAGAAAGCAGGTGGGGAGCCCCCGGGCATCGGAGACCACCCTGCAGGAGAGACCTGAGACCACCCTTACAGTCCATGTCAATCAGAAACAACAGCCCTGTGCCACCCCAATGGGGAAAAGGCCCCATCCTGGACCTGTTGCCATGACAACCAGAGGGAGCATTTTCCAGGGCGGGAATCTGCTCCATCCCAGGGCCCTGGGGTGCCTCTGAGGCTGCCCACTGCCAGGCTCGGGAGCATTTCACCCTCGGAGCATGTTCGGGGCCACGGGGAGCCTGTCCGCAGCCAGCAGTCTATTCCCAGAGGCCACGTCCGTGTCGGAGGCGGAAACCCAGGCTGAGGTGGCCCACGTGGCTGACTGTGCAACAGGACCAGGGTCCCTCCACATAGACAAACCAGAGAAAACACAGCAAACACCTAAAGAGACAGCGGCGTGTCCCTCTCTGAAAGACATGGGAGGTGTGTCATTGGTCTGCCCTCTGAGGGCCAGCCCTTCCCTGAGGGGGTGTCCGCCTGCACTTGTCCTTGGGCACACGCCCAGGGCTGCCGTCTCCCTCTGGCCAGGCTGCCGGCTCTGGGGAACAACAGGTAGGTCCCTAAAGATCAGAGGAAAAACTGCAAATGTCAGATGCTTCCACCTTCCGTCCTTCCCAACAGCCTTTCCCACAAGCCCCCAATCTGCAGGGCTTTGGGAGAAAGACTTGGCCAGACGCCCCAGCCCGACACCCTGGCAGCCACTTCCAGAGATTTCGGCGCCTTCGCCAAGTTCCAATATCCTGCTTAAAGCTGACAGATTAATCCAGCCACACAGGGACGGAGGTGGGGGGAGCCGGCAGGTGGAGGGGAACAGGGTCGGAGGCCAGGTTGTGGGACAAAATGGACCACACAGAAGCTTCTGTGCTGGCATCTCCCGGGGAGGGCCTCCCCACAGACTTGGAGACACCCCCCCTCTCCTCCACGCAGCCCAGAATGCCACCCCACCCTCCCTGCTGGCACCGGAACCTGCTTACATAATCAGTTCTCTACTGAGAGCGGCTTCCATTCACAAGTCGCTGCTTGTCACTGTGTAGGTGCATTAAAAAGAGGAAAGAAAGGAAAAGGAGAGGAGGAGGCAGCTGAATGAACTCACTCAGATCATATTGGGAGACGAGGCAATCCCCGCCCCCCACTCTCCAAATGAAGCCTTCACAAACCAAACATCATTACGACGATGCTGCTGGATGAGTCTCCTCTTGTTGACTCATTGGGAAGGAGAGGGTGCAAGCCCCAGCTTCCTGGGCCTGTTCTCTCACTCACTGACTGCATTGCTAAGTCAGAGTCTGCCTCGGCTCCATTACAGCGGGATTTAGGCGTGCGCTATCCTATAGAATAAAGAGCGGACATGCAAATTGACCATCACTCCATCACAAAGATGGCTGCACCCACAGCTGAGGCCAAGTTCCCATAAGGAGCCTTAACGAGCAATCAGCAGGGACCTGGGGGACCTGAGGCTATGCCCTCCCCGGCCCATGGGGGTTGATAGGGGCTCTCAGGCTGCACTCCCTGCCCCAGTGCCAGGCCAGGGGATCTGAGGCCACACCCCCTGCCTGGTGGGGCTTTATGGGGGACCTCAAGGTGTGCTTCCCATCCTGGTGCTGTGCTAGGGGATCTCAGGCTGTGTCCCCGACCCCAGCACCAGGCCAGGGGACCTCAGACCACACCCACCGCCCCAGCACTGGGCCAGGGGACCTGAGGCTGTGCCCCCCTGCCTGGGTGGACTTGACAGGGGACCTCAGGCCATACCCTCCACCAAGCAGGACTTGATGGGGGACCTCAAGGTGCACCTCCAGTGCTGGGTCAGGAAACTCAGGCCTCACCCCTGCCCAGTGGGACTTGACAGGGGACCTGAGGCTGCACCCCCCTCCCAGTGCTGGGTCAGGGGACCTCAGGCTATGCCTCCCCACCTGGTGAGGCTTGACGGAGGACCTCAAGGCACGCCCCCCCATTCCCAGTCTGGGCTGGGGGACCTCAGGCCACGCCCCACATCCTGGCACTGGGCCTGGGGACCTGAGGCTACACCCCCTGCTTGGCAGGGCTTGACAGGGATGGGACTAGCCAGGTCTGGATCTAACCCAATGTGGGAGTAGAGAGGGCACTGACTGGGTGTGGGTCTCACACCATTTTGAGGTGCATGTGGATGGGCAGAGACGTGACTCTGGGTCCTGTGGTGAACCCCAGACTCTAGTCTAGGGAGCCTATTATCTCACTCACTGAGTGAGAAAGGTTTTCACATACATTTTACTAATTTTCTTCTATTTCTGACACTTATATTTATTTTTTCATTAATGTATTACATATGTACATTTCTTCCACCCCACTCCCATGCATGCCCTAACCCCCCAGTGCTGACACTTCTATTATAGAGAAAGAGCAAATAGCAATATTAAATCATTTCCTCTAATTAATCTCCTTTTTTTAAAAAAATATATATATATTTTATTGATTTTTTTACAGAGAGAAAGGGAGAGAGATAGAAAGTCAGAAACACCGATGAGAGAGAGACATCAATCAGCCGCCTCCTGCACGCCCCACAGTGGAGATGTGCCCACAAGCAAGGTACATGCCCCCAACCGGAATCAAACCTGGGACCTTTCAGTCTGCAAGCCGACGCTCTATCCACTGAGCCAAACCGGTCTCGGCTAATTAATCTCCTTTTAATGTGCACGGATTTCGTGCACCAGGCACTAGTGTCATTAAACTAACAACAGCAAGGCAATCACCTCCAGGAAACAGCAGTGACACTGCACACTGCAGCCTGGTACCTCGGCACGGCCCTGTGGTCTCCCCCCATTGCCCTGGCCCAAATGGGGAGCCAAGGTGGGCTAAGAAGAGCCCCAAAGGCCAGGCCAGTCTCCCCATCACTGCCGCCTTATCACTGAGCTGATAGCCGAGTCCCTGAGTCCAGTCTAAGAAGAAGTGTCCACGCCCCGCCCGACTTCTGTGAGGTTTGCAGGAAATGGGTCAAGCCCAGCCCGTGCGCACCTGCGGGACTGCGCTGCAGAGCGGAAACGGTGTCTGGGCGGAATGCAGGGGCCGGAGAGCCTTAGCAACAAGTCTGAGGCTCCCTACGCTGGAGCTGACCGCTAACACCTGTAAACGTGTTTGCGTTTCACAAAACACTCCTCTATCGATGGCAGTGGAGGCTGTGCGAGCACAGGTCCCGGGGCCCCGCACGCAGAGCGCCAGGTGGCAAGGCGCAACCCAGGCATCGGCCTTGGTTCTCAGGAGCTTCTGGAGCTTTGCAGCCCCGATAGAACGTACCCAGCAGCGTTCGCCCTTCTCTGCTCTGCCCTCTCTTTTATCTGCGAGATTCGTGTATGCGAACTCCACTCCCACTCCAAAAATCCCTCTCCTCGCTTCCGGGAAAGTACTTTACAACTCCCCCTCGTTAAGGCCAATGACTAATAAGGCCGGCTGGCAGTATCATCCCGCCTCAAAGCTCCTGCTCTTTATCCAAGAACAAGCCTTAAGACAAAGAACGAAATTCAATGAAGGGATTTTGGACGTCAGTGAGCAGAGTGCTTTAGGGTGACTAAGTGCCACCCCCAAAAGATCGCCTGTTAGAAGTAGCCACTTACTTTATTTCTAAGTCCCACTGTGTCTGTGTCACCACGTTACGCCCCGTGCCCACCATGGTGCCACGCACACTGTAAGTACTCAATAAATGTGTGACGCGTGAGGAAGTGTTGACGAGTGTCCGGGCAGGAAGAGAGAGAGGCGCGTGGGCTGCCTGCAGCAGATCGGAGGTGAAAGCCACGTTCTCCCAAACGTCACCAGTGACTCACCATAATCGTAAATACCAAGTGCAAGTCTCTGGCTGGGCCACAGGCCAAGGTACCTCCCCAAACCGACCTGTCCACTCGTCAATCAATTGAGGTTTCTTTCATTCATTCATTCATTTATTCATTCGTTCATTCTTTCATGCATGCAAGTCACTGCTGAGCTCCGTGCTAACTCGGACACCAAAAATAGAGAGGGCATAGCTCTGGCCTTTAAGGAACCCGCCACGTAGCACCCGCAGGAGCACTGTGGAGGGAGAGAGGGAAAGCTCGGGCTCCGAGGAAAAATTCACCAACTCTGAGCTGGTGATTTGGGATGACTCAGCAAAAGCCTCCAAGACTTGGAGGAACCAGAGACTCAGGAGCGTCTAGTGTTTCTCCTCCTGGCCCTCTTCCCACAGCACCTGCTCACCACAATCACAGCAGCCCTGATCCTCAGGGCCTCCCAAGCTTTAAGGAAAGGGGATGGTTATGCCCATTTCATGGATGAAGAAACTGAGGACCTGGGACCTCCAGCAACTGCACGAAAAACACACAGGGAACAAGTGAGTGGGAAGTCTACTGTCTCCCAGCCATGTCCTCTCTCTCATGGGTCACAAAGCTGCATGTCTGGCGGGAAGGAGTCACCGCCCTCTCCTCACCCTGATCCTGTTTGGGCCAGGGGTACTGTCACCAACACCGTCTCCATTATTAACATGCATTGGACACTTATTCTTTGCCAGGTCCTTTGCAAGCAGTAACTCTTAAAATTCTCATGATTCCTTTATTATTCCCGCTTTGCAGGTAGAAAAGTTGAGACGCAGGGAGGTGAATTGAGACAACTGGAAAATGCCAGGACCGGGATCTACACCCAAGAGGTCTATTTCCAGAGCTCACGCTCTTAGCCACCGCACCGGACCACCTTAACATGCCTGAGGACACCGAGCTCAGAGAGGCTGAGGGTCTTGCCTGCAGTCCCACAGCCAGAAGCACTGGAGTCAGGATTCACACTCAGGGCTGGCTGCTCCCAGAGCCCACGCTGCAGCCCTCAGAGGCTCCTGTGGCAGCTGGGGGCAGGAGCCAGAGGAAGAGGGGGCGGGGGTGTCGCCTTCACTTTCCCAGCACACGAGGGACCTCCATCCTGGGGCAGCTGAATAATTTAACTCCTCGGCTCCAGCCCACGTCTGGGTCCCGGGGCTATTTTTATCCCAGGTTGCAGCCACAGTGCTTCACAGAAATAAACGGCGCTGCTGGCGTTTCGTCTTCACATCGGCTGCCGATTTGTCTGCATTTAAGACCAGCTCCCCGCTCAAAGGGGATGGAGAGCAGAAGACAGGTCCATATGTCATGGTGGTTTTTATTAGAAAGTTACAAACTCTCTGTGACCCGTGTATAGAGAGAGAGATGGGGAGGGGGTGAATAAAGAGGAAATACCACATGCTACCAAGAACCCCGAGAGCAGCCGCCCTGGCTGGCCAGGATGTGTGGGAGCAGGAAGGAAGGGGAGCCACAGAGCAGGCTGCGGAGGCTGACGCTCCAGGCCCCCTGTGAAACGGCAGGAACCCTGCCGCTGCCTCTCTCCTGCGAGTGAGAAGGGGGGTGCCCGCGTTTGTCTCTGCTTCCCTGTGACCTCTGCGGCTGGCCAGGTGCTCGGTCCTTCGTCCACATCCCGGGCCGGGTGGCAGAGCGGCGGCTGCGGAGCCGGCAGTGAGGGATGATGCCTGTCTTCGTGATGGCAGATGTTATGCTCCTGTGCCGTGACTTACTGTGTGATCGTGGGCAGGTTGCTTTCCCTCTCTGGGCACCCCCCAAAGGGATTGGGCTAGATCAGAGGTTCTGAACTTGAGGTGCTCAGATGGGCATGAGGGAGCACCCACAAGCCCCCTGTTGTTGTGTGTCTGAGTGAATATGCATCTGTTTAGCATAGGGGGGTCTCCATGGGGTCCTTGCTGTCGCCCCTGGGATTAGTCTACAGGGCCTTCATGTGCTGCAAATCTGCGTGTCTCTGCATCTGCCTCCACCATACATACAGCAGAGCCCTCTCCACCTGAGCCCAGGGCTCCTCCAGGACCCTACCAACATGCTTGCAAGAGACCCCCAACCCCCCCCCACAATTTACCCCAAACACGGACTCTTCAACACACGTCATAAATTCCCAGAGACAGTGCTAACCCTTCCTAGAAGCACGTACACACACATATACTTAGCGCACAGCCGCAAACCTCAGAGCTAGCGGGGCCTGGGGGTCCCCAAGACCAACTACCATATTGCACAGGTGGAGAAACTGAGGCTCGGGAAGGGGAGGCAGAGCCAGGGCCAGAATCCAGGTCTCCCACTCCAGCTGCAAGGCTCATTCCAGAACTCCTGTCTCTGTCTTCCTGGCGCACCACAATGCACCATTTCAAATGGGAGGGGGGAGGAGGCAAGGCTGCCTCTTGGATCTTAGCCATCCCCAAGGAAGCACAGCTGGGAGACAGCAAGGAGATGCTTCGAAAGCACCCACATGTGGACAGCCCAGTCCTGGCCACCTCAGCGGGGCGGCATGTACCACAGGAACGGCCCAGTCGTTAAAATATTAACACACTCCCATGCCAGACGGTGATGTTACATTGAGGCCCCTGTGGCTCCCTTGTTCCTCCCCCAGTCTGCTCTGAACCTCAAAGGTTAATACTCGGCACCGTAGGGGACCCCTCAGACCCCCCACTCCAGGGCCCAGTCGGAGCCCCGTCTGGCCAGTCAGTGCCTAAGTTCAGTGTCACTCATGACCAGATATGTGGCTCATGATTTGAGCCTCCCATTTCTTAGAGTTGAGGTTTCCCAGGGAGGAAACTAAGGTAACTTTGTCCTCAAGGTCATCCACCAAAGGAAGCCGAGGATTTGAGGACTGGATCTTGGGCACGAACCACTGAGCACCCGCCCCCTCTGCCCCACAGGTCCTGCCTGAGCAGGCACAGGCCCCCGGATTCGGCGTCCCCGCACGGCCCTGTGGCGGGAGAAAATGACTGAGTGGGCTCTGCTTGCATCCCAGGCTTGCCAGTCTCTGGCGGGGTGGGGGTGGGGGCTTAAATTCCTCCCACCTTCAAGAACAAGAACTTAAAGAGGAAATCCTTGGGGATGCGGAGGACTGAAGCAACCCCCGAGATAACAGCAGAGATGCCAAAAATAAGAGCATTCGTTTCCAGAAAGGTAGACGTCATCAAAGCAGGAAGCAAAGAGAAATCCCCTCCTGATAAGTCACAGACTAGCAGCAAAGGCGTTTTAAAATTAAATGTGAGTTTTCGGATTCACTCGCAAAGGACCTCCACTTGCCACTCACTACAGGTTGGTGCAGGCTTAGCCCATCAGGACCGCGGATCAAGGATGACAGCAGGGTAGGCTCTGCCTTGGTGCAGATCTGAAATTGGAGCTCGGAGCTCCTCCCCAGCGTTAGAACAAACCCTGTCCCCTGCTTCCCCTGCTCTGAGGATGGAGCCTCCCAGGCTGGTGCCAGGACGCATTCCCCATACCCTCACTTACAGGTTACACCACCTGTGAAAATAAAACATCGTCTGCTCAGCAGGCAGCTGGCTGCTCCGCTCTGGCCTGTCCGACCGCTCATTCCAAGCAAAACGGGGTCCTTTCGTGGCTCCCACATCCCTCATCCCAGAAAGCATAGGCCAACCAAGCTTACACAAACCCTGCAACCGAAGTACTCGGCTGTCCCTGGGAGACAGCACCGTCTGAGTCTGTCCTGCGCAAGCCCACCTGGTGTGCCGAGGCGACCCGAGCAAGGGTTAACCTTCCGGCCTCAGGCGACCCTCTCCCATCCGGGGCCAAGATGCCCACCCACTAGATCAGAACACGCAGAGACCCTCTGTGCCAGGCTGGCCAGCCCCCCAAAGGGTTAACTCACTCAGAGAACTACCAGCTACTTTCAGCAGCCTCTGCTGCAAGGAAGAGGGCAAATTGGGCAGAAGCCACAATTGTGATCGCAATGCCTAAAAATGAGCACCGCTTACCCCTCCCTGGGCACTGGGCCGAAGTCTAATTTGTCTTTGGGGTGCCACTGGGGCGATCAGACACTGCAGAATGTGAGCAAATAACCGCGGTCATTCCTCAACACCCCTCCCCCCCCACCTCCCCTCCAGCCCACCAACTTATGCACACACCTCATCGCAAGTGGGATTCAATACCCCCAGCCCCTTTGCACCACGGGAGGAGAATGTCACTTACCACAACACCAGAGGATTGCAGGGGAGACGGGTAAGCCGAATTCTTGCCAACTCCTCCCTTCCCTGCCGGTGGGAAGATGTTAACTCCCGGTGACTTGGTTTGAAAGCTCAGCGGAGGTGCCTGGAAGAAATGTGTTCATTTGACTCTCTTACTCTCCCCAAAATAAAATCAAAGTGCCAACACACACACACACACACACACACACACACACACACACACACGCCAACTATCCCTAAATCACGCAGGACCAAGATGAAAAGAAATACCACTGCCGGGCGAGGAGAAAAGTCAGCCAGCTGGTGGGCAAGGCAGGCTGTGGCTCCCTCAGACTGTCCTCCACATGGATGAAGGGTTTTGCTCTGTAAGTAGTCTCTCTCTCTCTCTCTCTCTCTCTCTCTCTCTCTCTTTCTCTCTCTCTCTCTCTCTCTCTGTCCTCCGCGTAGGCAACTCGGGGCTGCTGGCAGCCGAGGAATCGGTTGCTTCCCCTGTGCCCGAAATCAGCGGCACAGCCTCCTCCACTGCTGCAAAGCCCTCTGTTGAGCAAGGGAAGGGGGGGGCAGAAGCTTCCCGGCGCAGGGGAACCAAGCCTGCCTCCCACCCGTGATTTATGTGTGAGGTGCCTGGAGAAAGAGAGGTGGGAGGCGGGGAGGAGAGGTTGGGCGCATCAGAGATCCCAGCTGGCCGGAATGCAGTCAGGAGATTGGCGATCAGCACCACGGACAGCGCTAAGACGTGGAGGAGGAGGAGGAGGAGGAGGAGGAGGAGGAGGGGCTGGGCGGGAAGCGAACCCTGAGGCGGCGAAGTTAAGTTATTGGATGGTTGGAGCAGAGAAGGGGGCGGGGCGGGGAGGGGAGACGGGACTTCTTGCCATCGCACACGCTCGTTCTAACAGTGTCACTCACTCTCCGAGCAAAGGAGCTGTAACTTCGCAGCCCCTCTCCCACACATGCCCCAGACCTTCCTTCACCGCTCGGCTCTGCTCAGGGAAGAGTTTGACAGCCCAGTGCGGGAGCCTTCAAGTGGTTTTTCTCAAAAGAAATCAGCCCGGCTGACCTGTCCTCCCCCACATGCTTGCAGGTTTCTGACCTGGAGCTCGGGAGCCTCGGGAGTTTGGAATAGGAAAGATAAACCTCAGGAAAGGGAGACGTTCAAGAGACAGGGTGGCTTAGTTGAATAAGCACCGCGCCCAGTAGTTTCTGGGACCCGGGTCTAGCTTCCATACAACCTGGTAAAAGTCGTTTAATGTCTCCAAGTCCCATCTACAAAATGAGATTACAGCCACTCGATTTCCCCAGAGATAGGAAGCAAGAGGTTCAAACGCAGCAAGAAGAACCCACGACATGTGAGCTGCTCTGATCCCACGATCCACAGCCTGTCCCACGACTCAGATGTTTTGACAGAGGGAGAGAGGAATTGACAGCCAGCCAGGATGGTAGATGCCAGTCTCTCCTCTCCCTGGGCTCCCAGTGGTTTGAGGAGGACGATGTTGGGAGATGATAGGGGGGTCTAAATAGGACAACCGAGCCTTCGCCAAAGACCCCAGCCCCAGAAGATGCAGACTGGCTTTCTGAAGTGACACCACTAAATGGACAAGAAAATGCAACCACTAAGAGGACAAATACACAAAGAGAAATTGATTCCCATGGATTACAGTGTGCAGAGCTCAAGGGTCCTATTCCTGCTGACTACAGACAAAAGACAGGAAATCTCACACAGACCGAGGTCTGTGTAGACCTGCTCTGCAACGTGAAGGAGACGCCTCTTTATTGGGGACCCTCCTCTAACCTGTGCCACTCAGGTGCCCCAGGGCGAGCTGCCACGTTTGCCACTTAGTTCTCTCACCTTGTAAAGCAGAACTTAAGATGTCAGAATCTCTAGACAATTTAGACCTACACTTTACAGATGACCATGATCGTGATGTTTATGCTGGTGGTGGTGATTGATGATGGTGGTGGTCTTTATGGTGATTTTGGTAGTAGTGATGGTGGTGGTGGTGATGGTGGTGGTGGTGATGGTGGTGGTGGTGATGGTGGTGGTGGTGAAGGTAACTGTCATTTATTGAGAACCAACTATGCATCAGCCATTCTGCTAGGATCTTTACCTGTATCATCATCTTGAGTCCTCACCATGACCCTGTGAGAGCACTAATCTTATCCCCATTTTACAGATGAGGAAACTGAGACTCAAGAAGTCTCTCGCACAAGGTTACATAGTAAGTGGCAGGCACAGGGTTCAAACCCAAGGTTATATGACTCCAAAGCCCAAGTTTCAGAAGGTCAGAGTCAAGTTCAAGGGTATTCTACAATTTTTTGGCAGGATCTCACTGCATCTTTTCTGGGAAGGCCCTATGACACACGTTCAACCCCCTCACTTTACACATGGAGACACTGAGGGCCAGAGAGGGGCAGTGACTTACCACAGCCAAAGAGCGAGGAAGTAGTACAGATGAATCTGGAACCCAGCCTTTCTGAAGCCAGGACCTGTGTCTTAGTGCCAAGAACAGTGCCAGGTACATAGGAGGCACCTCAACAAACACCCGAAAAGTGATTCAAGAAGCCCAGAGAGGGACTAAAGTCACACAGGCTGCTGGTGGTGGATTCAGATCCCAAGTAGGCCCCAAGCCTTTCGGCTCTGAGTCCCAAGGACTAGTTTACTCTATCTCACAGCTTCCCTGGACATTAGACACGTGTTCTCAGAGGGTCTGTCAATACAGCTACCAGCTGCTAAATGCCAGCACATCCACTAGGTACTGGACAATGGTCTAAGCACGTTAGAGTTTCTGCTGCCCATCTTCACAACCTCATGAGGCAGGTGCGATTGAGGTCCCATTTTCTTTTTCTTTTTTTTAATATATTTTATTGATTTTTTACAGAGAGGAAGTGAGAGGGATAGAAAGTCAGAAACATCGATGAGAGAGAGACATCGATCAGCCGCCTCCTGCACGCCCCCTACTGGAGTTGTGCCCACAAGCAAGGTACATGCCCCTGACCGGAATCGAACCTGGGACCTTTCAGTCCGCAGGCCAACGCTCTATCCACTGAGCCAAACCAGTCCTGGCTGAGGTCCCATTTTCATATGAGAAGACTGAGGCTCAGACAGGTGAAGTGAACCCCACAGCTCACGCCACCAGGCGGTAGCAGAGACAGGGACTCAGATCTCGGGTCTGCCTCCAGAGCCTGCTTTTGTTTTTTGCCACCCTGCTAGTTTTTCTCAAACGGGGCCCCCTCGAGGTCTCCATGGGAGTGAAACAGAGGCTCAAGTTGCTGCCCCCCCACACACACACACACCCTAATTTCCACCAGAGCAATAGCGCTTTTAACCGTTTTGCATCCTGGGCATCTGCCCAAGTCTTCACTGACACAGGGCTTTGCAGCAAACATTTTAAAAGATAATATGGTTGAAACCAGAACCCTGCATCTTCCCTGGTATCACACCATCTAGGTCCTAGCCCTGTCTTCTCGGGGAATTCTGCCCCCACCCGCCCTGGTCACCATCACCAAACCCCTCTTCTGTCCCGGGAGCCCCTCGTCCGAAGAACCAGCTGCTGCTGTAACCTCTAGCAGTGCTGCCGCAGGGAGCCGCCGCGACTCAGACACCTCAAGACGGAGCGGCCCTTGCTCTGACCCTCCCAAAGCCGGAGCACGGCCAAGGGTCCCTCAGGAGTCCGAAAGCTGCCCGGCCCTGCCTTGTCCTCGCACTGCTGAGGCCGGAGGCGGCCCAGGGGGGTGGAGAGTGATGGTGGTGGTGACAAATCTGCCAACCAAAGCTACCCACCTGTTCCGGGGGGCTCGCACGCACCTTCTTAGTATGATCCTCACAGCAATCCTATGTGTTCATATTATCACTGTTTTCTTGTTTAAAAAAATATAATCTTTATTGATTTCAGAGAGGCAGGGAGAGAGATAAACATAAAGGATGAGAGAGAATCATCCATCAGCTGCCTCCTGCTTGCCCCACACTGGGGACCGAGCCCACAACCTGGACATATGCCCCAACCAGGAATCAAACCTCCATCTCCTGGTTCATAGGTCGAGGCTCCACCATGGAGCCATGCTGGCCGGGCTCATTGTTTTATTTCTATTTTAACAATGGAGAAAACAGACTCAGACACCTAAAGCAAACAGCCTGAGGCCATTTTGTTCATAAGTGGTGAGCCTGGGATTTGAACTGAGGCCCTCTGAGTTTCTGACTATTATGCTCTATAGACCCCTGATTATAATGGTCTTTGCCCATTTATTGTTGGTGCTTATTGTTCCCCACATGAACAAGATGCCTTGTCACCCCAGTACTTTCCATGCCATCACAGTGCAGTTAAGTGGTGTTACATTTTTCCCTCATCTTCTAGATGAGGAAATCAGACACAGAGAGGTCGGGTGACTTGCCCAAGGTAACACAGCTAGGAAGAGAGGGGATGGCAGGGTGTGAGTCAAAGCCGCTTGCTTCAGAGCCCATTGTGTTGTTGTCTCTCAGGGAGATGGGTACCAAGATAGGCCCAAAAGGAAGAATGTTGCACACAAAAATGCCCCCACTTCACGGGGCGAGTGGGACAGAAAACATAGTCTCAAAAGATGTCCATATTCACATCCCAAGATATTGTGAATATAGTACCTTACATGGCAAATGAGACTTTACAGATAGGATTAAGTTAAGGATCTTGAGATGGAGAGATTGCCCTGAGTTACCGGGAGGGGCCCCGTGTAATCACAAGAACTCTTACAAGGGAAAAAGGGGGGCACCGAGGTCAGAGAGGAGAGGTGATGATGAAGTGTGTAGGGGGATACAGAGGGAAAGAGGGGAGAAGGAAGGAAGGAGAGAGGGAGAGGGAGGAAGGGAAGGAGGGAGAATGGGAGGGGGAAGAAAGAGAGAGAGAGAGAGAGAGAGAGAGAGAGAGAGAGAGAGAGAGAGAAAGGAAGAAAGAAAGAAAGAAAGAAAGAAAGAAAGAAAGAAAGAAAGAAAGAAAGAGACAGAGAGACAGAGAGAGGTCACGTGGCTGGCCTTGAGGATGGCGGGAAGTAGCCACAAGCCAAGGAACGCAGGCAGCCTACAGAAGCTGACAAAGCGAAGGAAACAGATTTCCTCCTCAAGCAGCCCTGACAACACCTGGGTTTTAGGACTTCTGACTCCAGAACTGCAGAAAATAAGTCTGGGATCTTTAAGCCACTAAACTTGTTATTTGTTATTTGTTACAGGGCCGTGGGAAACTGATACTGCAACTCTGCAGAGGCGCCTACGATGAGAAGCCTTAGGGGTCATCTCATAGCAACTCAGCCTTAGGGATCCTGAGCTCCCCCTCGGCCAGAGGAACCAATGTTCCAATCACATCGCAGCCTGTCCTACAATACAGTGTGTGTGTGCGTGCACGTGTGCACATGCACCCGCACACACGTCCACACAGAAGGGGCCTGAAGAGAAAGGACGCGTGCTCCAAGCTTTCGCCCGGCCACCAGGCTCTGTGGCTGGCTGGCACTGCCAGGCGAGCGGCGCTTTATTCGCTCCAACCTTCTCTTTTAAGAGCCTCCAGGGAAATGCTATCATCAGGAACACAAAAGGGAAGAAATGTCACAGGAGCACAGCTCATCCCAGAGGATCTGTCAAAGACAAAACAAATAAATGCGGCAGAGACGCGGAGAGCAAGAAAAAGAGAGAAAGAGAATGCAAAATAGAGAGAGAATGGCTGAGTCCCCAAGGCTGGCCTGTGTCCTGACAGACCCCTTCCCACTGGGAAAGGAGCAAGTCTTAAGGAAGCTCATTAGCCGCCACAGGAGAAAACGGGGTGATTACAGAGAAGATGTTACAGGACTTGGCAGGACACGCTTTTAAGACAAGTCAGCCAGTATTATTTATTAATCAGTCAATTCGGTGCTAGCGCTTGCATTCTGGAGCACTGAGCTCCAATCTTGGCTCCCTCACTCACCAGCTGTGTGACCTTGAACATGTCACGTGCGTACTCTGAGCCTCAGTTTCCTCATCTTAGCCTGTCATGACCCACAGGTTGAGAACTGCTAGCAGGGTCGCCTAAGGCCATCAGAAAACACAGATATTTACATTATGATTCATTAACAGTAGCAAAATTACAGTTATGAAGTAGCAACGAAAATAACTTTATGGTTGGGGGTCACCACAACAGAAGGAATGTATTAAAGGGTCGAGGCATTAGAAAGGTTGAGAACCACTGCTCCAGGAGCCTAGATAAGCATTCAGCCTAAAATGTCTGACCTGGATGGTTTGGCTCAGTGGATAGAGCATCAGTCTGCAGACTGAAGGGTCCCGGGTTTGATTCTGGTCAAGGGCACATGCCCAAGTTGTGGGTTCAATCCCTATTGGGGGGCATGCAGGAGGCAGCCGATCACTGTTTCACTTCATTGATGTCTGTCTCTCTCTCTCTCTCTCTCTCTTTCCTTTCCTCTATGAAATCATAAAAATACATTAAAAAAAAAAAAAACATCCAGAAGTGCTGGAGGAAAGAGAGTCGGCAGACAGTATGAGAAATGTTTAAAAGGCCAGGTTTAGGGCAAGGCTGTCGAAGTTCCAATCTGGCTTTTCTGCACACGAACTGTGTGGCTTGGAGGAAGTAACTAAACATCTCTGTGCCTCAGTGTTGCCATCTGTGAAGTGGGGATACAAACAATACCTCCGCATATGGTTGTCAGTAGAGTCACATTAGCTAACACAGACAAAAGCACTTAGAACCGTGCCTAGCATATAGGAAGTCCCATGTGTCTCGTCTTTCTTTTTTTATTGTTGCCATTGTATTATAATTATTATTAACAGTAGTAGTATTAAAGAGAAGAGCTCCCCAAAGGATGCACATGTTCTGCCGAGACACAGAAAACGATGTCAGGTGGTCTGCGTGCAAGCATAGTTTTAAGGCTCACATGTTACGTGTTTATTTTCAAGTGCATTCGAAAAATATGGCATTGCATTTCCAGTGGTGACATCATGTTTTCTTCTCTGCAAAGGCACGCCAGCTGAGGGAAGGCAGGGCGAGGATAAGCCTGATTTTTCTCCTTCGCTGTCCAGGGCCTCGGCGGCAGCATCTTCCCTGACACCAGGCCTCTAGGTGCGCTCGCTTCACCTCGGCCCCCTCCCCTCAGCAACGGCGTCTCCCAGAGGCAGCTTCCCAGTTGCTTGGTACCAGACGCATGGTCTGGTGTCAAGAAAATAAAGGAAGCAAGCGGGGTCTTCCCTCTCCCAGGGCCCCTCCACCAGCTGCTTCTGATCTGTGACAGATAAATGGCACTCACCGAAGGCTGACCGCATGTCTGTCCCTCATCTGAGCTCCCCCAACTCAGCCTAACCCTCCGCTGGGCCAACCTGCCCGGTAACCGGTTCCCCCTTCAGACCGGACAGTCCAAGAGCACGGCTCCGTCTCATGTACCTGAGTTCTCAGGGCCTGGGACAAAGCGGGTGTAGGGCACTGCCAAACCAGTGGATCATTCTTGTGGCTTTGGATGCTTGTGTCTTTATCTTACTGCGATCTCAGGAAGGGGCAGCTGGCCACCCGCCGTGGCATGTTTATCAGAAATGGGACACGTCGGTAGGCGATGGGATTCCGCCATGGGCCCCGGGTCTTCACAAGGCTGCTCTCTCTAAACAAGTCTAGGGGGGCCTGGGCTAGACTGTCACCGCAGACCGCCAGCGCCCGGCCACAGGGAGAGAGCGAGGGAGCAGGCGAGGCCAGGAAGGCTGCCTGGAGTGGACCGGGGCTGGACAGTGGAGAGGATGAGTGCAGAGAGGAAGAGCAGCTTGAGCACACAGCTCAGATGTCCCACACCCACCACAGTGTTAAGATGGAGGGGGCTGGCATTTGCTGGAGGAATCGACATTTGCAAGAGAAGCTTGAAGCTCTGATGGAAAAGGGAGGATTCCCACTGAAACTGGAGGTTGGGGGAGGGAGGATAAGGAGAAGTAGGTCCTGCAAAGCCTCCTCCAATCCAACCCTCTCAACCCCCGCCCTGTCTGGCTTCCCCTGGAAATGAAGAGACCAGATTCCTCCATTCTGCTGGGGGGAGAGGGGAATGTGTCCATGTCTTCCGGTCGTTAGCAGAGGGAACTCCTGCTCCTCATTTAGTGCCTCAAACGCTCGCCACGCACCCAGCAGAATGGTTGAAAGACACTGGCTTGAGCCCCACTCACAGGCTGTGTGACCTGGGGCAAGTCACGTCACCTCTCTGAGCGCAGCATCTTCATCTGTGAAATGGGGGTAATAACGACACTTACATCATCCCTTTATGGGGCTCCTTCGAAGAGATAAAATATACAGCCTGTGAACTGCTTACCACAGAGCAAGTGCTCAACACATTAGCTGTCACTCTTACCATTACTGAGATTCTTATTCGCATTTTGCTGGTTTTTTATCACGAGGCAGATGCTGGGGATACTGGATTGACTAAGACGCCACCCCTCCATGCTCCAGGTCATGGGGAGAGTGAGGAAACGGCCCCCAAATCACAAGAGAGTGACAGGAGCTCTAAAACATCCTGGGGAGAGGAAGCTTATTTCTGTGACATGTGTGAGGTGGGGAGAGGCGGAGCCAGGCTACCTCCACGGGAGACCCGGGAAGTGGGGGGGGGGGTGAGGGAAGGGTAGGGGCATGCCACGTGACCCACCTCTCAGCGCCCCGAGCGTTTCTCCCTCCCGCCTCTCACATCTGGGGAGCTGGTTCCTCCCGGGAGGTTTCTCGGCATCACACTTATGTAATGCCAGCATGACGCCACCGAGCTCCAGCAGGCGAGGCGAGGCGGAGGCTGGCTCTGCCACGGAGCCCGTGTGGTGGCGGGGAAAGTGCTGCGGACACCCGTCTTCTGGGCGGCAGCCCAGGCATCGGGTCCACTGGTCCCGGGGCCAGGTAAGCTGGCACAGAACTTCCTGGAGGGCGATCTGGCACCGTGTGCCCGAACCTTAGAAATGACACCCAACCACCTCCTGCCCCACCCCTGGGGCCTCTCAGGAGCACAACCTAAGAAAACAGCTAGGCGTTTGTTCAAAGATTATCGTCCCAGCCTTGCTTCTCATAACAACAAATGGGAAACCACCGACGGGTCCAACAACGGGGGTCGTTTAAATCGACTGTGGCCCAGCTCACTCCAGGGGAGGGGCCCCCGGGACAGGCTCAGGGTTAGCCTGAAACGGGATTCTGCATCGTCCAGATGCTGGTCTCTACACACCAGGTTAGAAGGACCTGGACCAGGTCTCCGTCCCGGGAGAGGTCCCTGCTGGAGGATCACATCTGTCTTCAGGTACCTGACTCAGTGCCTGGCACAGGACGACTTCCAAACCAGAACCTGGTAAATCAATGGATGGTTTATGCAGGAATGGGAAGGGGCACCGTGGTTTCGCCAGAGATCAAAGGTTCTTTCCCGACGCGGATGCCTATAGCTCACGGTCTCCCACCATCCCCACCGCAGCCTGAAAACAGCATAGAAACTGCGCTGAAAGAAATCAAGCACCCCTTCACCCAGGGCCCCTCTCATGGACCGGAACCGCATGGAAGCGGAGACTTGGGAAAAAGATAGGAAGTGACACCTGTGCAGGGGAAGGGGGTGGGGGGAAGATCAGCAGCCAATCTCTTGCCCCGGACCTGATGGCCCAAAGCTGCAGCCTCACGCAACATCCCTGCTCACTCAGACGGCAAACCCTCTCAGCACAGGAGACCTGGTCAGACCCGGAGGAGGGGGTGCTTTACATAAGCATTTACATGCCATTCTAAAGTCAACCTTAAGGGGCATCAAAGCACGGAACTGTTTATCTCCCATAATCCCTTGCAGGGAAAGGGAAGAGAGGTGCTGAGCCTCTCCGTCCCACCCCTGTAAAAAGACGCGAGAGGATCCTCTTCCCTAGATGTTCCGAGGGACCAAAGGGGATGGAGCCAAGTAGATGGTGTAGGCCCTACTTCCCCCCGCCACTCCTACCCTTTCCCCCTCTCGCTGGGCTCCAGCCTCGGGCCTTTCAAGCACCCAAGCTTGCTGCCACCTCCGGGCCTTTGCACCAGCTGCTCCGCCTGGACTGCATTCCTCCTGCTCTTTGCATGGCAGGCTTCCTCCCGTCCTTCGGCTCCCAGCTGAAGTCCCTTTCTCAGCGAGGCCTTCTCCGGCCGACTCCCCCTCGTTGCCTATTTCCGTTTTCTGCACAGCACTCCCCATCACCTGATAACTTAGCGTTCATTTAGATGGATAGATGATTGATTGATGGGTGGGTACTTTGTTTCTCTTACTACAATATCAGTCCCATGAGAGCAGACACCTGATCGTCTGTCACAGCTGTATCCCCAGGACCTAAGAGTATATAATATACAAGATGTGCTCAATAAAAATTGTCGAATGGATGGGTACATAAATGATGGATGGGGAGATGTAGCCAAGGACAGGCTATGAAATTTAGCCAGACGTGATATGATTTGGTCCATCATACATCAAGTTTCTCCCTGGCCCCATGGTATTCTCTTTGTTTTGCTTCTCTGTCTCTTGTCTGTCTCTCTGTCTCTCTTTCTCTCTTTAAATAGCATTTTTATTCTGTAATGATTTTAGATTTACAGAAAAGCTCATACCCTTCATTCATCTTCTCCTAATGTCAACATCTTACAATTCCACAGCACAGTTGTCAAAACTAGGAAGTTAACACGGGTCAACGCTATTACTGCCTCCGTTCGGATTTCACACGTGTCTTTCTGTTGTGCCAGGGTCTGAGGTTACAGATAATCATCATGTCTCAGTCTCCTCCAGTCTGTGACAGTTTCCCAGTCTTTTCCTAGTTCATGACCTTGACACTTTGAAGAGTCCTGGTCAGGTCATTGGTAGAAGGCCCCCCCCTCCCCCATTTGGGCTTATCTGATTCTCATGATTAGGCTGGAGTCATGGGTTTGGGGAGAGCATCTCATAGAGGTGAAATGCCCTTCTCATCTCATCACATCTGCGGGTACCTGATATCAACATGACAATGTCTCGGCCACTTCCCTTGGTTTGCACATGACCTGAGTCTCCTTGGCTCAGCATGTCTATGCCTCTGCTCTCTGACCACTGGCTCCGGGGTTCTGGATTTATCCACTCAGCAGTGCCCAGGGGGCTGGGTCCCGGGAAGAGTCAGGTAGCACAGACCAAGAGAAGAACCAGGAGGATGGCAGGTGCTTTTAAGAGGGCGTATCAGTTTCCTGGAGCTGCTGTAACAAACTACCACCCTGTGGATGGCTAAAGCAACAGAGTTATCCCCTCAGTTTTAAAGGTTAGAAGTCTAAAGTCAAGGTATCAACAGAGCCATGCCTCTCTCCATGCTGCCGGTGGTTGCCGACACTCCTTGGCTTGTGGCTGCATCACTCCAGTTTCTGCCTCCACCGTCACATGGCGCTCTTCCCTCTGCCACATCTGTGTCCGTGTCTTCATCTCTTCTTAAAAGGACACCAGTTCTACTGAATTTGGGACCCACCTATTTCTAAATAAGGTACCATTCTGAGATTCCAGGTGGTTACGAATTTGGGGGGCTGCTATGCCACCCCGTGCAGGGAGGGATGAGAGGTAGGTAGGTGAAGGTCAGGTTCCGAGTCCCAGCTCTTCACTGCTAGTGGAGTGGCTTGGGACACATCATTACCTCTCCTGCCTCACCTCCCCCTCTATAAAACGGGGGACGTGATGACACTGTTATTTGTACTGAAGGGATCAACTTAGCTACGAGCCGTGGCGGCACCTTTGAATGGACCAGATGCTTCAGACAGATGAGCTGTGATCTGCAGCAGCCCTGAGAATGTGCCTCGCAGACTTCCAGCTACAGGAAGCTTGATTGACGGAGGGTCCTGGCTTCTACGCTCGAAAACCCATCAGTGCAAATAAGACCACACTTCCCAGGGGCTGCTCCCAGCCCAGAACCCAGCGCAGCAGAGATATTCCAACAAGGCCCTGATCTCGGGCGACGCGGGACTCCTCCGGCAGACACCATGGCCAGAGGACTCCTGATACCGCTGCAACTCCTTAGACTGAACACAAGCCGAGGGTGCTCCCGGCCACACTCCTTCCCTCCCCCTTCCCTCAGGTGGCTCTCCAAGCCTTCCTGGCTCTCTTCCTGTTTTCTCCCATAAGTGTGTTTCCCTAACCCAGTCTTCGCACATTTGGTCCGGCTTGGTGTGTGCTTCCGGGAGGACCCAGACTAGCACATCATCGCGAAGGTCGTGTTTTGCCTTTGCTGGGGTCGGGACGTACTTCCGTGCCCCGGGCTGCCCTTTCGGTCAGCCATCCTTCCCCCGTAGCTGGCCCGTGAAGTCCGAGTGTAGTTGCGGCCTCCCTCGACTCCAGGAGCTGGCACATGCCCACACCTGACCAATCCATCTATTTTGTGCCCTTGGCCACACTGTTTGGCACCAAGCAAGGCCAGTGACCAGTGCAAGCCCACGAGATCCCCATTGCTAGTGCTCTTAAGAAGGAAGGGTTGCTAAGCCGGTATAATGTACGCCTGGAGCATCGCTGCCCTCCTCTAGCCTGAGACTGAAGTTTATGCAAAAGAGAGAGCACCGTAAGAAAATGATTTCTGCCATTAGTTGAGCACCTGGATCCAGCCAGGCCTGAAGTCCCTGCACTTTTCCATGTCAATCAATAAATGGTTTTATTTGTTGTTTGTTTGTTGTTTCGCTTTAGCTTATTGGAGTTGAGTTTCTCAACTACAAAGCATTAAATTTAACATTTTCCTCTGACACCATTCTTCAAAGTGAGGGCCAGAGGATGGGATAGGGGCTGCCGGAGAGGAACTACAAAGTCACGTAAACATCAAGGATGGGCAGAATAGATTCTTTTCATTGTGTGTGTGCACTACTTTCGGGGTGTCAGAAGGATTAGAGAGAAAGAAAGAAAGAACCAAGGAAGCATCTGTGGGAGCCAGCGTGGCTTTGGGCAGCTTTTTAAAGAAAGCCTCTCCCAATTAGGATTTCCAAATATAATCCTTCTGCCATTCGCCAGGACCCAGTACCTAGATGGCCACCTTCTAAAAATAAGAGAAATAAAATCCATCTGCTTCCTGATGAAGCACACACATTTCATCTCTGTTTAGAGACGGGATCAAAAGAAGGTATTTCCCCTCTTTTCAAAAAATAAAAGTCAGGGAGATTTCTATCAGGAAATGCATTCTGCTCTTCTTCCTATACACGGAGATGCCTTTTGCAAATGCTAGTGCCTCCTGCTTGGAAGAAGGGCTGATGTCAGCCCCATAATAGCGACTGCTGCTGAGGTTTCTCCTGAGTGGTGAAAAGCGCCCTGGCCATTCTTTGCTTGGCTATAAACAAGAACCCCAACAAAACCAACACCCCCTGATCCCTTTTCTCTAAGCTCCATGTCAGGATCTCGCGGCCAGCGGAGGCACTGTCAGCAGGACGATGGCATTTAGCAACATCGCAGCCGGTGCGGTTCGTCCAACTCCAGGCTCGACCGCCCGTCTTTGGAAATAAACACAAACAAGAAGCCCTTAACGGGCAGCTGGTGGCATCCTTAATGAACAGGAGGTGACCAGACTCCACTGGGCAATTACTTCCCCGCTCCCGCGTCGAGGCAGATGACAGGCGGAAGGTCTGTCTCCTGTCCGCACCCTTCCGCCCAGCTCAGAGGTGTCCCCATCCCTGGCCTGGCTTTGATGGCAAACGGCAAAGGCACCTATGTGTTCTTTAAATAGATCTCTGCTCTGGCTGCCGTGACAGTGAGTGGCCAAAGGACACTAATGTGCTGTGGCATCTGTGCGAGAAATCACGGAAGTTCTCCACGAACTGACTGGCTCCTCTGTGGAGAGGGAAGGCGATGGGCATGCAGGAGCCAATCTGACCAGGGGATCTGAACTAAGAGCTGCACGGAGCAGATGCCCAGGGGTGAGGAGGAACTCAAATCAATCACAATGATATATTGATTATCACAACGGCGGCCGCGGCAATGGCTGAGATTGCTGAGCGCCTCCTGCAAACCTGGCTCCATATCACCGCTGCATGTGCATGATTTTACTGAATCCTCACAAGCAGTCCAAAAAGAGAGGGCTAAGGTGACCTCCGCATAACGGGATAAGCGTGGCTGGCTGCAGAAGTGGCCCTAATTCTGCCTTCCCCAGGCCCACAGCCCTTGCCATGGGGCTCCACACCGAGACAAGCCTTTGCAGCTCTGTCCACAAGAGGTGGTTCATTCCCCTGCACCCACCCCCTCCCCATCCCCTCACCCCGCACGAGTGCTGGCCTGGGCTTGCTCCGAACAATAGAAGCCAGGAGCCTGGCTTTCCAGGGGCCTTGCCACTTCCGCTTCCTCTCTTGGTAAGCAGCCCTTGGCTGCTGTGCAGGTTTCCTGGGTCGGGTGTGCCTCTGCGCCTGCCGGGCCCCTGGCTGATGGCTGCCTCGGACAATCCATCAGATTCCCCATCGCTTCACAGATGGCGTGGAGCTGCAGCCGCCGAAGGAAGACGGCTTGTCTAGTCCCCTTAGGAAATGGTCGCTGGCCCGTCAGTACCTCTCCTGATGCTCAGCGAGAACACGGAAAATCACCCCTCAGAGAAATGTCAGTGGAGTGCCTCCTCGCTAGTAGACACCACACTCAGGATACACCTGCGGGGGGGAGGGGGGGAGTGGACACCAGGGGCCCTGTCCTCAGGGAGTTGCATAAACACTAGATGGAGGGTCAGGTCATTCACAAAATAAGGGGAAATAGAAAGGCACTGTGATTGTGGAGGGGAAGAGACAGTTTCTAACAGGGGGACCTCCCGAAATGAGTGACACTGGGACCTGAGGATGAGTAGGGGAAATGGCCAGGTTGTGCGTGTGTGTGCATGTGTGTGCGTGTGTGTGTGCATGCACACACATGAGACGGAGGCTTAGTGTTCCAAACAGAAGAAACAGCAAACCCTGAGTGAGGCCGGAAGGACTTTTTAAAGCAAAGGTGACTGAGACAAAAAGTTGTTTAAGTCCAACTATAGCCAATGTTTCCAGGACGCAGCAAGGCAGCGAGGCTTTGCATTGGGGGTGATAGAGACCCCGGAGGGGAGCTGAGGAAAGTGAGTGAGGCCGTCTTCAGCATCCAGTGACTAGAAGCTCCTGGCCAGAGTGCCTGGGGTCAAGAAGTCCTAGTGTCCTGTAATGCACAGGACAGCCCCCCAGAAAGAAGACACATCTGCCCTGAGTGATCAGCCCCCAGCAGCGCCTCCTGGAGGCCCCGTGAGAAGCTGTCTGCACCTGCAGGGGGCGAGGTGAGGTGGGGTGGGGTGCCCGTCGTGGGGTGGATTTCCATCAGAACACTTTTCTCTGAGGACAGGAGCAGAGATGAGAGGGGGAGGGAACCTTTTCAAAGTCATCAGACCCACACCCCCGGCAAGATCCACGTTTCACATCACAACACGCCCATGTACACAGGCAAACACAAAGGCGCCACTGAAGCCGGAGGTTCTCAAGCAACACTTGCCTTTGTCATAATGGCATTCTCTGGTATGTTCTAGTCTGTTCTCTGATGAGTTCCACCACCAAACTGGCTTCACAACTTCACTACTAAATACATCTCATTTCTGGGTTTGGAAAATATTGCCGGAGACCTAACTAGAAGAAAGTATTTTAAAGATAAAAAATGTGGTAACACATTATGCTGATGAGCATGTGGGGAAATGAGCACACTCGTGTACTATTTGCGGGGATGGGAATGAATGCGGCTCCATTAGTGGGCTATTTGGCAGCCTTTATCAATATTCAAATGCATGTGCCTCTGACTCAGCATTTCCACTTCCAGGAACTTCTTACAGATTTATCCACACATGTACTCAGACACGGCTGTAAAAAAAAAAATGCATTGCAGCATTTGTTTGTAGTAACGGAAAACTGGAAACAATATAAATGTCCATCATTAGGAGACTGGTGAATTGAATCATGGGAAAGCCATCCTTAATATAGAACTAGAGGCCCGGTGCACAAATTTGTGCATGGCGGTGGGAGGTCCCCCCGTCTAGCCTGCGATTGGGCCGATTTGGGGGGGAGGTGGCAGCCAGTCAGGGGGTTGGCCAGCTTAGGCTTTTGTATATATAGACACTAAGCAACCAGGAGAAGAAACAAACTGAGTTTACACGACTGGAATGGAACAAGGTCCAATGCGCACTATATAGTTGGAAAAGCAAGGGCAGTGTGCTGATATTGCTGCGGTGAACAATGAATACAGAGGGATGCATCTTTGCTTCTGTATATGTTTGGATTTTCCCATAGTTAAACAATTAAAAAGACAAATACCCGGACTGTGTTGTGAAAGAGATCATTTGTGTTAAAGCCAATTTGCTTTAACAGGCGAGAGGATATATAAGAGACTTGTCTCTGGCAAGATAATAGATGTGGGAGGGAGCATTTTAACCTGCTATGCACTCCTACCTTCTAATTTGCAAACATGTGTAGCATTGATCTATGCATGTATAGAAAATTAAAAATAAGATAGAAATAAGAACCTCACCAAGGATAAACACCTTTTTATCCAAAGTCAAAAGAATCCAACTTATACCTGAAAACAACAAACAAACCAATTCGTGAAGAAGAATGTACTTCGTGGGTTGACCCCCAAGCATACCACAACCTTTGGGGTCTTCTGAGCTGCTAAGCGAAAAATGGAATTGTAATCAATTATATTTTCCTGACAAATTGTTATTTCTTTGAATTGACACAGAACAAAGACTGGGCCCCAGGGGACCGTAATTATATGCAGTTCACACTGAAAATGATTTCAAGTTTAACTTGTTCAATTCCCTCCCTTTAAGAATGACAGGACCGTGGTGGAGCCATTCTATTCTCAAGGTCTATCTGAGAGAGGAGCCTGGGCGTCATGTGAATAAACGGGGCGCCTCAGCTCAGAGCCTTTGGGGTGGCTGCCAAAGTCTGAGCCAGGCTGCAGTGGCCGCTGCGCCACGAGCATCCATGCTGCCCGGACACGGGCCAGCTGGTCCAGCCCGATGTGACTCAGCACTCGAAACGTGTGCTTCTTTAAATAGATGCTGCTCTCCGCTGGCTCTCGGAGCTGATCGATGACTTACCGGTCATGGGAGGGAGGTATCCAGGGGCTTGTCGGGCTGCTGTGCCGGAGGGCAGCAGAGGGACACAGTGGGCATTGGAGGAAGGGCGTTGGTGGCTGTGCCCCTGCTGGAGAATTCAGAGAACGATCGAGTGAGACACTCCCCAGGCACAAGATGCTAGTCAACTGCAGGACAGGTAGAAACAACCATGGTCTCTCAGATCGTGAGAATTGGTGCTGAGCCCACTCTGGCTGAAAGCAAGGCAGGTGCGTGGGTCATGGAAGGTACATCAGGTGAGGCTGGTACACCTCCCATCCAGGTGGAAACCAAGATTCACCTCCTTAATGTCAACCTGCCACCTGCTCACCTCGTGTCTCAGAGAAGGAATGAGGTCTCCTAAGCCCTGGGAAACACACGACCCCACCCCACCCTGCTCCAGCCCCACTGAGCATCCTCAAAGGACCAAGGCAGGCCTCCGGACACTCTCAGCTCTTGGCTGCACAAGGCTGCTTCCTTGGGCCTCAATACCTCAGCCTCCTGGAGAGCTGTCCATCAGGGCTGGTACTGAAATGTGAGGTCCTGGGCTTTGTATCAAAGAGCACAGTGAACAGCCACAGTCGGGCCCAACCCATTCTTGCTTCTGCTGGGTTTTATTTCGGATGTTGAACCAGGGTATTCAGAGCCCTGTATTTAAATTCATTTCATTTCATTCATTTGTTTATTCAGCAAAGGTGCATGAGGGAATCAATAGACAATCCAATGGAAATATGGTTCAAGGGTAATGAATAGACAGTTGGTAGAAAAGAAAATGTAAATGACTCTTAAGCATTTGCAAAGATGCTCAAATCTCGCTCCAAAAAGAGAAATGCAAATTAAAGCAACACTGAGATGCCATTTCCCCTGGCAGATTGGCGAAAATCCAAAAGGCTGATAACAGGCTTTGTTGGTGAGGCTGTGGAGAAAGGTATTCTCAAGCCCTGCTGGTGGCAGGGCTCCTAGGGCGCATAATTTGACAACATCTATCAAAATTACAAATGCTGCAGATATTCTTTGACATGGCAATTCTTCTGGAAATGTATCCTATAGAGGTGTTTCGACTTGTGCAAAATGATCTATTGCAAGGTTATTCACCGCAGAATTGAAAGAGCAAAATATTAAGAACAATCCAGATGCCTTTGAATAGAAGACTAGTTAAATGGATTAGGTAGGATATATCCAAACAAGGATAGTCAATGTAGGTTTTTAAACAAAGGAGATATCTCTCTCTTCCCTGATATAGGTATATCTTCGTAATATGTTGGCAAATAAATAGGCAATGGGGTGGCTCAGTTGGTTGGGTGTAGGTTTTATCCCCAGTTGGAGCTCATTTGGGAGGCAACCAATCTCTCTCTCTCTCTCTCTCTCTCTCTCTCTCTCTCTCTCTCTCCCTTCTTCTCTCTAAAAATCAATGAAGCTCACCTGAGGGAATTTTTTAAATTAATATTGCTTACATGAGTGATCTTCTTCCTGAATTGAATTTATGCCCTTGATTATTTTTTGTTGTTGTTGTTGTTGATTCTAAATCTCTATTTCCTCTATTTCCTTCTTTATTTTTCTTTCTTTCTTTTTTTTTTTTTTGTCATTGGCTTATGGTGTGTGTTCTTATAAAGTTATTATGATGCTCCAGGCACTGAGGTGGGCACTTTCAATGTTTTACCTCTAATTGTTTTTAAATGTACACAGAGAAGAGGCATCATGATGCTCACTTTATAGGTAACAGACTGAGACTCGGAGATGTTCATGGCAGGAACTAGCCAGGCTGGTGTATTCATTTCCCAGTGCAGCTGTAACGAACTGCCACAGACTGGTGACTTAAGACAATGCAGGTTTGCTATCTCACAGGGTCAGGGGTCCAGGTGGGTGGTCAGAGTTTTCTGGAGATTCCGGGGTAATCTCCTCCTTGCCCTTCCCAACTTCTAGAAGCTGCCTACTTTCCTTGGCTCGTGGCCCCACACAGCCTCTGCTCCCATTGTCCCATCTCCTACTCACTGTGACCCTCCCGCTTCCCTGGTATTATAAGTACCCTTATGATTACATTCCCTTCCTCCCCTCTTCCCCCAAAATAAATCCAGGATAATCTTCCCCTCACCACGGACTCTTTTCACTAATCTTTGTTGCCTCCATAAAACCTGGGGTTTCCTTCAGTGGAATCATTAATCCTAGAACCTTCCTGGGTCTATGGAGGGAGAGGAACATACTTTTCTGCAGCCTGCACAAGACATAGGAACATATGATGGTCTTCCAAAGAGAAATTTCCCCCCTCCCAGCTCCAACTGGGAGGGCACCGAAGGATGTCCCCACCACCGTGGCTGTGAGCCCATGAGGCGCTGAGAAGTGGCTAACGTAGCTTTTCTCCATTATTTGTTTCCTTGTTTGTTACCCCCTCCCCTGGAATGTCAGCCTCAGCTTGGGGGCCACAGCCATCAATTCACAATTGCATCTCAGAGCCAGAGCCCAGGGCAGAGCTGGCATCCCTCTGTAAGTGCAACCCCTGAGGTGCCCGATGGAATGGATACAGTGTCACCTGGGCACCAAACTGGAAGATAAGGACGGGCACCAGGTGGGCTCTGCCCAGAGTCCCTCACCTTTGGGAGTGGAGGTGAGGTCCCTGGTCAGGACCGTAAGGGGGGAAGCAGGAGCAGGCTGGCGTCTGCCTCGCTGTGCCCTTCTGAGAACAGAGATCCCATCTCCTGAGCATCCTCCACGAAGCGTTCTGAATCGATCGTGCTTGGACATCAATAACAATCCACCTATGAAAAATTCTCCCACAAGGACACCAAGATAGATGCACAAGGAGATTCGCTGCGCTGTTTGTAATAGCAAAGGAACTGGACACAACCCAGATGTCCATCAGAAGGCGTTTGGGAAAATAAATGATCAGACGGTTACAATGATGGAATGCGAGGAGGCTATTAGATGGGCAAAGATACCCAAGATATATTGCTAAGTGAAAAAAGTGACTTGCAGGAAAGTGCATAAAGTATGGTCCTGTTTTGTTGTGTTTTTTAAAGAAAAACCAAAACAGTATAAATCAAAACTCATCAAACTGCAGTAACCTGTGTGTTTTTGTCTATAAATTATCAATAAAGAAGAAGCGATATACTATATATGCATCCTGGTTCTTTTAAGAGCCAACTATCTTGAAATGAGGACTTGCCTTCTAGAATGCCTTTTTTGCTAAGAGGCTGTTAAGCAAAAAGAGTTAGCTTACCAGTGCTAGCGATTTGGAATAGAAGAAATACAAGAGGCATATGTTAGCGTATACGTACATAAACAGTAAACACAGTAGGTAAGTGTGTGCATAGAAAAGCTAAAAATATACGCATTTTGAATTTGTGACACAGGGAAGAGGGGAAGGTGCAGGAACTAATATACTGTGTTTCTATCATTGATTTTTTCTTTTTTACTAGGGACACATATTACTTTAGTAATGAGGAACAAGTTAAGGTTAAAGGAAAACCCTTTCTGGTCCTTTGTCTTCTGAGGGGAAGAGTGAAAGCCACTTTGTATGCAGGAAAATGAGGGGCATGAGACAAGCTCACAGGTCGAGAGAACTGAACCTCATTTGTGTTTTTAAAATAGAAAAAAAATGTATCCATAGACACAGAAATCAAGCTGATGGCTGCCAAAGGAAAGGAGTGGGGGATGCAAATAAACTTTAAACACTAAAAAGAAAAAGTTGAAATTAAATAAAACACACAAAATAATCATTTTTCCTTTCTAGACACACACAAATAAATAAACAAATGGTGTTTTCCTCTGGGAGAAATGAAACATTAAAAACAAAAAATCCTAGAGCCTGCAGGTGGCTCAGTTGGTTGGAGCATCATTTCATACACCAGAAGTTTGTGGTTCGATCCCTGGTCAGGGCAAGTACGGGAGGCAACTGATCGAGGTTTCTCTCTCTCAAATCAATAAAAACACATCCTCAGGTGAGGATTAAAAAGAAAAAAACAACCCTAGAAACGGTGACTATATTGTTTACATAATGATAATGGCTCCTGAGATGATTTACAATGACAAGGTCAAAATAAATAAATAAAATAAACTTTTAATGTGTTTTCTGATTATAAAAGTCATCTGTGCTCATTGTATAACTAAACACCTAAGCAACATGGAAAACAGGCATTGAAATTTAACCATAATCCCACACTCTGCCCCCAAAGAGAGCAAACTTTAAGATGCATGCATATTTTTTAGTTTCAAAAGCAGCACCAATCTCGGTATGCTCCTTAAAAATCCAACTTTATTCCATTTAATGTGTAAAGAGAAGCATACTACAATGTGCATCATCGTTTCAATGACCCCAATACATCACATGGTTTTATCTCAATAACTACATGAGACCTTAACCATTGAGCATATACATTGTTTCCCCCCATTTAAATAACAGTGCGAAGAAACTCCTCACATGCATATCTTCGGGCCCTTATCTGATTACTTACTGAGGGAAATGCCTAGAAGTCCAATTTGCTGAGTCGGGGAGTTTGTACAACCTGAGAATACGTGATCACACAGTCTCTCCATAACAGGAATGATCGTTAGCGTTAGCCATCACGGAGCACGGAGTGCGTGCCAAGCCTCCCCTTCCTTTGCCTTCTGAACAATCCCGAGAGGCTGGTGTTTTTCCTATCCCTCATTCTGTAGAGAGGAAAACTGAGGCTCAGAGGTATAGAAACTCTCAATGTCACGCAGCTAAAAACTGTCAGAGCCGGGACTAGAACCCAGGTCTGCCTGCCTCCAAAGGCAAGCTCAGCCATCGCACTGTGCTGCCGGCTATTAACCTGGCTTCCAGAACAGTCCCCTCAGCTCATCATCCAACCAACGGCACACGAGGAAGCCCACGTTCTCACTTACTCAACCTTCGCCCCAAACTGAGTACGTTCATTTGAATCACGTAGGGAGTATATAGTTGCAAACAACAACAAAAAAACCTCATTGACTTCAATAACCACATTCTTACTTATTCCCCTTTCACCCAAACTGAGTACGTTCATTTGAATCATGTAGGGAGTATACAGTTGCAAACAACAACGACAAAAACAAAATAAAGAAACCTCATTGATTCAATTTAATAAAGTGATTCATTGGTTCAAGTAACCAGAAGTCCTAAGAAGGGCTAAGCATCAAGGACAGCTGGATTCATCAGCAAAATGACGAGACCGGGGTTCAAGTTTGTTTCTTTTCCCTGTCTGCTGTGGTGCTGCTTCATCCTCCACGTGCCCTCCTTCGTGGTCTCCAGATGGTCCCTGACAACGCCCAAGGCTGCCTGCCTTCTCCCCCAAGTCCAGATGGGGGAGAGAAGGACGCCTTTGGAAGTCCTCTCCGGAGAGGGGGAAATCCTTCCCAGCCTCCCCCAGACTCTCAGCAGTCCATGACCCCCGAGTGCTCTTCTGAACCAACACCTCTCTCCAGAGGCAGGCTTATGATGACAGGATGAGGCCTAAGCTACATATTCCCATTCCCAGACCCGGGAGTGGCAGCTTTAGCCTCCTCCAAAGGCGAAATAGAGACCGTGTGGAAGGAAAGTCAGGGCACTCACCAAGAGAAGGGAGGATGGGGCTCTGGGCAGGTAGCCCAGTTGGTTAGAGCATCATCCTTATGTGCCAAGGTTGCAGGCTCCATCTCTGGTCAGGGCACCTACAGGAAGCAACCAACGAATGCGTGGAACAGCGAATCTCAATCTCTCTCTCTCTCTCTCTCTCTCTCTCTCTCTCTCTCTCTCTCTCTTTCTCTCTCTTTCTCTTTCTCTCTCTTTTTTAAACCTCTCATCAATAAAGAAAGATGGAAGGTTGGGTATTGGGCACATACAGCCTTGTGCCCTCCAGCCATCACCTCTCCTTGGGCCTCATCATTGTAGTGCACCCTCATGGCAGGGCGAAGTATCAGGATATTAACCCAGTGGATAATCCCCAGGAGCAACCTTCAATCCATGATGAAGAAGACGAAGAAGAAGGAGAAGGAGAAGGAGAAGGAGAAGGAGAAGGAGAAGGAGAAGGAGAAGAAGAAGGTAGAAATACCTCAGCTCCTTCAGCCCTTGGGTAGGTCCATTGAGGTTCACGTTCTACGGTGTCCCCGAATTCTCCCATGAGGTTAAGCTCTGTAGTAACTCCCTTCTCTCACCTCCCCTCTCCCCACCCTGTGTCACCTCCAAACCAACCTCTTCCACTTGAGTCCCTGACTTGAGATCCGCATCTAAGGGACCCCGATTGAGACAGGAATGCCGCTACAAAGTCCACTCTGACAGTTTTGGTTTTGCCCCGTTCTGGCACATTCCACAAAGATTAAAGTGCACGGCGAGCAGGCTGACGACAGGCCCACTCGGAGGCTCTGAGAGAAACGCATCCACCCCGGGCTCCCTGTTTCGCCTTCAACATGAAGGAGCGGGAGGCCCCTTCCTTCCGAAACTGCTTTGCATGCGCAGCGACCTCAACAGTGACCAGACAAGAAGGCATTACTCAGCTCCCCAGCGTGAGGCTGTCCTGCAAATAGAGACATCTGGGCGCCTTGGCCGGGCTCCTTCCGGAGAAGGGAGAGAACTCCGAAGCCTGACTCAGGCCGGGGAAAAGCGGGGTTTTGAATATACCTCTTCCTGGCTGCATCCGTTATCAACACACTATTGGCCCGGGCGAGAGATTTAAAAGATAAATAACTAAAAGGTCTTCCTCGGAAGATGGCAGACATCGATGCTGAAGTCTGTGCCTGAGAGACATCGTCTCCCTTTTCCTGCCCGTTGATGGGATTTGTTTGATCGTCGTTTATTTGCTGGCTTAATTAACTGCCGCATAGCTTTGCATGGCCGGGAGCAAAGTTGGCAAACGGTCGACTTCTATCAGGAAAAGATGTGAGAGCAGCTTCATTTCAGGGATGAGCCATCCGCTAAGCAGGTCTCGAGCTCAGAAACAGCCCTTTGCAGAGGGACAAACCTCTGGATGCTTTCAGTGCAGCCAGACCCCCTGGGCCCGGGAGCAGGAACGGGAGGGAAAGGTGAGGAGTCCCAGCGCTTCCCTTGTAGAGAGCAGGGAGCCCAAGGGCCCGAGTCTAAGATGACAAAGTGAGATGGCGCAAAGCCAGGAAAGCACCCCGGCTTCCTGACTCCGGCTCAGTCCTGTCCACCAAGCCCTGTCCCACAAGCCCTGTCCCACCAAGCCCTGTCCCACCAAGCCCTGTCCCACCAAATCCTGTCCCACAAGCCCTGTCCCACAAGCCCTGACCCACAAGCCCTGACCCACCAAGCCCTGTCCCACCAAGCCCTGTCCCACAAGCCCTGTCCCACCAAGCCCTGTCCCACAAGCCCTGTCCCACTAAGCCCTCAGCCCACACCCCAGAGCACTGATGAATAGGCAACATGTATTTCTTTCCCAGGGGGTAGGACTGGGGTCTGTTGAATCAAATGGATTGAAGAGACGCTAAGAGAAATGTGTAGCCTAGAATGCACTTGAGAATCTCTCTCTCTCTCCCTCCCTCTCCCTCTCCCCTCCCTCCTCTCTCTCTCTCTTGTTATGGCTCTCAAAAGAGACTGACTCTGGGATAAACTGGACTTTCTGAGAAACCACACAGAAGGTTATTTAGACCAAGAGAATCAAAGGTAAATGCCTTCAAGCTCCAGATAGC
Source organism: Lasiurus borealis (assembly GCA_004026805.1). Taxonomy (NCBI): domain Eukaryota; kingdom Metazoa; phylum Chordata; class Mammalia; order Chiroptera; family Vespertilionidae; genus Lasiurus; species Lasiurus borealis. The sequence goes on from PVJN01006399.1 coordinate 44,231, forward strand.
ACCGAATGTGTGAGGGCGGTGAGAGGTGAGCAAAAGGGAGTGAGGGTCGGGGGCAAGGGGTGGGGAGTGGGTAACTGTGGCAAACATGAGAGCACATGTCTATCTCAAGGATCCCAGTGTTGACAGATCATTGAAACTTTTTGAAAGAGGCCCTCAAGTCCAAAGTATTATGGGCGAAGAGAGTTACATAATATCTTTCGGCTTTTAAATTGTGGCAAATAAAAATTAAGCCCCATAGAAGCCAAAAGAAGCACATCATCTCTCCCAAGATAATAGTTTGTAACCACCGGTACAGATTATCAATACCCGAGGGCAAATCTGGTCATCCATTCATTCAGCATTGATTTGTTTGCGGTCAGTGGTGATAATTCCTGAATCTTTCCACACGTTAGAATCATCGAGAGCCTCTGTGTTCCTTAATCCCTGCCGCCACGTCTGGAAGATGGCCGGCCCACTGTGGACGCAGCTGAGTGGACCCACGGAGAACTTCAAAGGCCAGGCACTGGCCACGTCTAGTCCCTCTGAGTTATTGGCGAGATCCTATTACAGCCGCCTGACCAATACACTAAGCAATCACAATAAAGATAAAGGTTATGATGGCAGGAGTACTGATGCTGTGGAGGACAGACCCAGATTTGGGGGACCAGGGAGGGCTTCCTATGTATTCAAGTACTCACTCAACAAGTATTTACGCAGCACTTGCTATGCACCGGGCACTGATCTAGATGCAATGAATGAAATCAGTAACTGATTTGTCATCTATTTATATAAAAGCATGATATGCAAATTGATCACATGGCACAACGACCGGGCACTATGACACACACTGACCACCAGGGGGCAGACATTCAATGCAGGAGCTCCCCCAGCCTGCAGGCCCCAATCACCTGATCAGGGCCTGCCAGCCAACCTCTCTGTTCCTCTCCCCCGGCTGGCAGGCTCCGATTGCCCAATGGGGAATAGGGGACCCAGGGAGGGTAGTGGAAGACATGGGTGGTACCAGGCCTAGGCAGATGCCAGCGGGACCCTAATCACCCTGCCAGTTGCCCCACACACAGAGGACAGTGGCAGGGGGCAGGGCCAGCTGTGGGCAGCCAGGGAAGATCAGCCCTGATCACAGGCCAGTCCTAGGGACCTTATCTGTATACAAGTTCCATGCACGGACCTATAGTTGTCATATAAGTCCCTTTCGAAGTTTTGAGGAAGCCTGGCCAGTGTGGCTCAGTGGTTGAGTGTCGACCTATGAATGAGGAGTTCATGGCTTAATTCCTGGTCAGGACACACGCCCAGGCTATGGGCTCAATCTCCAGTAGGGGGCGTGCAGGAGGCAGCCGATCCATGATACTCTCATCATTGATGTTTCTATCTCTCTCTCCTTCTCCCTTCGTCACTGAAATCAGTGTTTAAAAATAGATCTTAAAATGGAATGATGTAGAATCCATTTTAAAAGTAAGTTTCAAGGGATACGGCAGGGTGGACTCAAAAAACACTGTGCTCGGGAAACTCAGGCTCCTCAGAGTACAGGTGACGTTTAAACTCAGACCTGCAGGGTGAATAGGGAGGCGGGAGTTGGGGAGGGAGGACAGAGATCAGCGCTCCTGGAAAAGGGAACGTGTGCCCGCTGTGAGGGCGGGAGAAGGTGGCACTTTGGGGGGAATTTAGTAACTGGGTCTGGCTGGCACCCACCGCAAAAGACCAGGGAGCCGGCGAGAGAGATGGCCCAGAGACAGAGAGACATCTAGAGAGACGGAAGAAGACAGAAACTGGCAGAGACAGCGAGATGGAGGCAGAGCAAAGCAGAGAGCCTGTCAGAGGCAGAAGCGGGGAAACGAGACAGAGAGGAAAGGCCTGACGGGGACACTGGGGCAGGCACCGCAGAGCCTCCTCCCCTTGATCTGAGTCCGCGCCGCCTCACTTCCACACGGGAGACAGGTGTCCACGCGTCACTTACTTCCTTTGTTGAGAAAGTAAATATTTGATCTCCTGCCGCTCCCAGGGACTTCTCTTATATCAGAGGGCATCATTAATTAGCCTGAGAGCAAGGCAGTGTGGGCTGGGCAGGAGCAGCCTGCGGCTTGTAATTCACCACCTGGGGCTGGGGCTGGGGCTGGGGCTGAGCGAGGGGGGCTCCGGACCCTCCCTGACTCTGGGAGGCTGTGGGTGGCGCCTCAGTTGCTCCGTTCGTGAAATGGCAGGGGTACTTGCCTTCTCCGGCATTCGGCGGCAGCACTCTGTGACCACACGTGCGTTTAATTGTAAGAAATGTTTCATGGATGTGTCACAAAGGGGAGCGTGAGGGCAACTGTGTCTGTCTTATTCCGGGGTGAGCGCATAATAGGTGTTCAAGAGCACATGGTAGGTGTTCAAGAGCACTGATTGGTTAACAAAAGGGAGAGAAGGAGGGGGAAAGAAAACAGGGAGAAAGTGACAGAGGAGGAGAAGAAGAGAAGAATGAAGGGAAAGGGAGGGATGGAGGGAGGGAGGAAAGGAGGGAAGGAGGGAGCTGTGATGTCGGGAGCGGTATTCACCCAGCAAAGAACCGGACTGTCCCTTTCAGACCTGCAGGAAAATGGACCCCCAGATATAGCACCATTTCTTACTGGTTTCCACCCCTGCTTGGTTTGGAGATAACTGTATCAAACCAGCTCCTTGAATAATTCTGACTGTCACAGGCTGCCATTCTTCCCATCCCCTGAGGAAGTCCAAGGGCTCATCCCTAGACGTCTGGGCGTCCCAGAACATCCCTGTCCCTCCGTGTCTGCACCTCCCAGGCCGATTCCCTCGTGGTCCTCTCAGCATCCTCACACCTGGTGCCACAGGCGCTCCCTCCGATGCACCGGTTCTCTAAGCACCCGCAGCCTCATCGCTGCTCCACATCCTCAAAAGAACCTACCCGCAGCCAGAAATTCCTCACAATGTCACCTTTCACAGAACGCTCCACGGAGGGGAGCAGAGGAGAGGTGCGCATCACAGCAACACGGGCAGTAACTGGCGGCCACCGGAGACGCCACCAATCCCATTACTGGGCTCTCTCGTGGGCCCTCACCTCCCGCCCCAGGCCTCCCTCCATCCAACTGGCTGAGGCATCTCCTCCCCTCCTCCCAGCTCTGTCCTCTCCGCCCTCTTCGGAGTTTGGGGTGAGTCCCAGGACGTACAGGCAGAAACTCATCCTCTCCCCACTCCCACATCCCCCTTCACAACAACCTTCTAAACAAAGACAGTTGTCGCCCACGAGAAATTCCAGGGGGGGAAATGTTTTTGACCCTCGGGGCAAAAGTAGCACGGATGGAGAACTTGGAGGTTGGGCAGCACACCAAAAGGAGAGACGCGAAGAGAGAGGTCAGGGAGCCAGGCACCCCAGCAACGTGGCACCAGGTGGGAGCCCGGGAAGAAACACAACTGAGGAGGAAGTGCCTCGAGGGGGCGTGGCTGGGAGACCTGCGATGTCGAACATTCCATTTAATCTAGTCCCTGTTCTGTCTCAGGCCGCTCCGCCATCCACAAACCTTCCGTGCAGGTCTGCTCTGCACAGCTGGCCTGTTTTGGTCATGCTTCGAGGCGCAGAGCAGAGGGACTGTGTTCCGGGCCAGACAAGGAGAAGACAACAGCTCCAGGAGGCGTGACGTGACATGAATTCCAAAGAGAAGTGATCGAGAGTACCGATGTCCTCCGAGAATCCTTAGATGTGCCCGAGAAGGCCGCAGGCTTCCCGCAGGACCTGGGCTGGGAATGTGGACCATTTTGGTTTTGATTTGAAAGCGACGGTGGCGGCCCGGAATGGTGGAGGAGCAGGAGACATCCACGGGCAGTGGCGCTTCTGGACTTTGAACCTGAGCCCTGCTAACGGTCAAGGTCTCACCATCATCATGCAAAATGGAAAGGAGCCTGGATCTCCGCCGACCCGGGTGTTAATTGCATGTCTGGGAGCCCGTCAGGGGGAAGGCTAAAATTAGCTGACAGCCTGAGAGGATGACACTTGACATTAGAGACCGAAGCTTCTAGGACAGACAGATTTATGCGACGAGCTCGGTTTCATGAGAACACACAAGCTTTCAGGGACTCCCCCGCCCCCCTCCCCAAGAGGACCTTCTGCAAGGTCAGCGTTTTCTCTGCGTCCGTGTGCCTGTGTGCGGTGGTGGGGAGAGATGTGGAGGAGAGAGGGGCAGAAGGAAGCTGAGAGCTGGTGCTGCGGGGGTGTTTCCCGGTGGTGTTCATGAATATGCAGCCCCAGAGTCAATGCTTTTCAAAAGCGAAGCAAAATAAGGCTCCACAGGGTGACTAACGGTAAAGTAACTTTTGCTGCTTAAACTGCTGAGAGCAACTCGGCCTCGGGTCTCCGGGCTGGGAACCTCATTCTTAACAGACGCCGGAAACTGAGCCAAAGGCCTCACGAGCGTGGTCTCTTTAATCCTCACAAATGCGTTGGTGGGAAGTAGGGTTATTAGCCCCATTTTGCCGAGAGGGAAGCAAGGCTCAGAGAAGCGAAGTCACTTAGCTGGTGTCTCGGTCAAGATACAAGCAAGCTGTTAGACACCATATCCGGCGTGTACAACAGAGAGGATGCAATGCGGGGAACTGGTGACCTGGGTGAGGAGTGGGTGGGAGTGGTGAGGCCACCAGAGATTAGCAATAGCAGGAAGGATGGAGGGAGGAGGTGGGATTTCCTGAACCCTGTGGCCAAGGTCACCTGGCAAAAGCTAAACCTTGGAGTCAGCAAAATTGCCGGGGGGGCAGAGAGAAAAAGGGGACAAATATCCCGATTTCTCTCCTCCTCCCCCCTTCTAATCCCACGCCAGCACCTCCCATTATCAGGACCCAAAGAAAACAAACACCTCCCTCCCGGAAGCTGGGAGAGGCAGGACCAGGGCCAGCACAGCTGGTCCGGGGCTTAGCTGGCATTTGCCCCCAGGTCTGATGCAGCCCCGCCAATCACAGCTTCTTTCATGGAAGAACACAGCAGCCAACATTCCGTCTCTTCGCGGTGGCACCTTAGTCTCCTGTGGAAACAGAGGTGGCTCAGAAGTCCCTTCCAGGTCCCGGGCAGCGCCCCCTGTGTACCCAGAGGAGTCGTCGGAGACATGCGCTCCAACCCCGGCTCCCGTGCCAGCTCCCTGTGTGGCTTGGAACAAAGCATGGCCCCTCTTGGGCCTCGGTTTCCTCCTCTGGAAAGCAGGGGATGGAAATACCCTCCTTGCAACGTAGATTCCGAACGGCTCACGGCAGGTGCTCAAAAAAACAGACCTCCTGGCTCCCGCCCCCTCCGCAGCGTTATGTAACCTGCTCGCAGCGTGCTCACTGTGCCCGCAGGCTGGCGCTCTCAGGGGGAGCAGGGCCGGCGGGAAGCATGCGCTCTCCGTCATGTCTGCAGACTGTCCTGGCGAACTCTCGGAGGCCCCTCTGCTGTCAGGCAAACTTGCTCGCGTTCACTCACGGTTGGGAGCTGCTCCCCGGAAGGCATGCCGAGGGATGCCGCAGATCTGTTTATCCTGTCTTCCTCTCCTCGATGAGGGCGTTTGCCTCACGCTGGGATCCTACTTTGCTTTCCTTAGAAAGCCATCCACTAGGAGGAAAGAAACCCCACGCACGGGACCTGAGGGCCTGCGTGAGCAGCAGGGAGGCCCCAGCCACCGGTAGGATTCTGAAAGGCACGAGGCGAGCCTAAGTCCAGCACCAGCTGGCTGAGCTGCTTGCTGTGATGGGAAGCGTTTCCTCAGCCTGGAACCAGCTGCGGAGGCACCTACTCCCCAAAGGGTGTCTCCGCTCATCTCCCAGGGGGGCTCTTTAACAAAAGCGTTCTATTGATTTGAGAGAAAGAGAGAAACATGGATTGGCCTGCACGCCCCACACTGGGGATCAAGCCTGTAACCCAGGCATGTGCCCTGACCAGGAATGGAACGGTGACCTCCTGGTTCATGAGTTGATGCTCAACCACTGAGCCACACTGGCTGGGCTCAGGGAGACTCTTCATACCACCTCCATACCCATGCAGGGGCCAGGACAGAAAATGGAATCAGCTCAGACAGAGCTACTCAAAATGTGCTCTGGAAAGTGCAGGCTGGACCGGGTCCAAGGGTGTCCCCAGATGCCTGTCCATCTGGAACTTCTGCATGTGACCTTCCTTGGAATCAGCGTCTTTGCCGATCCCATTAGTTAAGATGAGGTCATATTGATTAGAGCGGCCCTTGGCCGTCTTCCGAAAGTCCAATCGCTGGCGTCCTTATAAGAAGAGCAGAGTGAGCGATGTCACCAAGAGGCCAATGTTGATCGCTCCCCTGCATAAGAGCAGCCAACAACCATTCATGGACAAGACCCCCCTGAGAAAACCCTGGGACACAGAGTGAGGCGGAAGCACCCTGTGCACCGCAGAGACCAAGACAAACTGCAGGATGGACGTTAACAAAGCTTATTACGGCGATATGTTACCATATATGTAACTCCAGTCACTGTGCTGCACACCTGAAATGTCTGCCGTGCTGCGGGCCATGTACAGGTGAATAAAAAGGAAAGGAAAAAGAAAGATACATTTTGGGGATATCTGCCAAAAAAGGGGAGACCACACGCAGAGATACACACAGAGACCAAGTCTGTGTGACGACCGAGGCAGAACTGGGGGGATGCGTCTACCAGCCAGGGAGTGCCGGGAGCTACCTGAAGCTGAACGAGACAAGGACGAGTACAAATCCCAGCTAAACATCAAAAAAGAAAGAGAGAGAAGGACAGAATCTAACCAGAGTCTCAGAGGGAGCACAGTCCTGCTCACACGTTGGTCTGGACTCCTGGCCTCCGGAACACGTCTGTTCTCTTAAGCCACCTGGTTGGTGGTCTAGACCAGTTGGTTCGTGGCCCAGCACCGGCATGCAGACCGTCCTTCGGATAGCTCTGGTCAAAGACACAGCGGATGTGGGTTTGGGCTCGACCTTACCCAGGCATGTGACTCCCTAAAGGGAGCTTATGGTGTTGGCTTCCCTGGGAGCTGGCACGAACATTCTGGAGAAGTTTGGGGGGATGGTGGGAGGAGAAGGGGACAGGAGCAAATTCAACCCTGAGGTCCAGGGAAACGTTCATATCATTGACCTCATGGTCTAGTGCACCTTCCCCCAAATACTTACAGGAAAAGCCTAGGGACAAAGCAGAAGTTTCTTATTGTGTGCACACAGCTGTCTACTGGTAGGAGCTGCCTGGAGCAGGATTCTAGGCTCAGACGAGTCATGCCGGCCTGGGATTGGAACGGAGAGCCGTGGCATGCCGAGGCCACCCAGACACTCCCCAAACATTCCAGCTTCTCTTCATCACCCTCAATAATCCTATGAGGTAGACACTATTATTGTGCCCATTTTACAGATGAGGAAAGTGAGGCTAAGGAAGTAATGAACTCAAGATTCCAGCCCAAGCAGGTCTGACCCAGAATCCTTTGCCCTTAACCACTATGTCAGCATATCATCTCTTGGCATCATATCTTTTCACAATTCATCGCATAAAGTAGTTTCTTTCAGCCTAAATGTACATGTGTCCAACCTTAAGAGGGGTCTTCCCGCTCCCCACCATGTCCACCTTCCCGGGGCCACCCTACTGAGCCTCGGTGGAATACAAACCAAGATCAGCAACCAGGGAACACGAAAGGTCATGCTGGAAGGAGTCAATACTGAGCTGATAATGAGTTTAAAGGTGGTTTAATCAAAATGTGTTTATCTGCTTGAACCTGAACTTGAGAAATGAGCCCGTGACTTCACAGCCCCCTGGAAGCCTGTCAAAACAATCAAGTAAACACACAAACTGTGTGGCTTCTGTGTGTGTGTGTTTCACCATCTCACCGGGCAAGAGAAAGGGAGAGAAAACAGTACAAGGACTGCATGCATTTGTTTTTTTGTTGTTGTTTTTTTCAATATATTTTTTATTGATTTTTTACAGAGGAAGGGAGAGGGATAGTCAGAAACATCGATGAGAGAGAGAGACATCGATCAGCCGCCTCCTGCATGCTCCCTTCTGGGGATGTGCACGCAACCAGGATACATGCCCTTGACTGGAATCGAACATGGGACCTTTCAGTCCGCAGGCCAACGCTCTATCCACTGAGCCAAACCGGTTTCGGCGACTGCATGCATTTGACTGAAACATTTGCTGTGGTCAGGACCAAAAGAAAGCCTCTCTTCGTAATTAAATGTCATTGTTTTAGGAGACTCCATCGGAAAGCTTTCAAAGGAGAAATGTCCCCGAACAGGTCTGCCCTGATACATACTGCCCTCCGAGGCGGCTAAATTAGAAGGAGGAGAAGGGTCTGGGGGGACAGGAGGCTGTCCAGGGCCTCTGCACTGCAGCTGAGGTTGGGAGCAAGGACATGAGAAATCTTCCTGATTCGCTGTTCATTATGAAGTCGCTAAACCACATCTGCAGGTGATCAAGCTTGTTACAAACAGGCGCTTCCTCTAACTCCTATAGGAATAGAGAGCGGACACTCGCTGGAGCTCAAATGCTGCACAGCAGGTCATGGATTTGGTACTTGATCGGGACATGTTTAGCATGCACTGCGGATGGCTAGAATGGCTGCCACTGTCTGGTTTGGACTGCCTAACCCACCAGGTGTGTCCTCCTCAAAAAGGCAGTGATGGGAACCTACACCCATATTTCCTGAGATTCTTCTCTCCTTGCAATTTCTCCCTCTCTTTCCCTCTCTCATTCTTCCCCTCCATCACCTCATTCACACACACACACACACACACACACACACACACACACACACCCCATAAGGTGAAATGAACTACAGAACTTAGAATTCCCCTTCCCCCAAAGTGAAAAACACTTCATTATCCCCCCATCCTCAATAGCTAGCCATATTCAGTGGGGTGTACTATGTCCAAACAATGCAGGGGTCCCTTATTGACAAAGAAGCAGAGAAGAGACATGGAGTGTAGACAACTAGCGACATCCTTCCCAGCATTCCTTACAAGGTACAGATGCCGGTGGTCACCTTCCCAGCTATATTAAGCCACTTACTTTCACGGCCTTTTCACAGCCCTGAATTCTTTATTTCTGAGTGAAGATTGCTTTTTGGCTCTTCACCTTTCTCTTCTGTTAATGAGGGGGAGAAGGGAGAGGCAAGATTTCTCTGACCTCTTCCGGCCCCGACATTCTGTGGCACTTTCATATAAAGTCCACTGATCAGATCAGCACAGGTGCAGACAGATTGAGCCTTGAAAGACTTTGGAGAAAAGGAGACACCCTATTTTTAAAAATCCATTTCAGTTCAATTTAATAAGAGTGACTTCATTAATGGAACTTGGAAATGCATGAAAATTGGAGACATAGACTCGAGGATTAAAAAAAATATATTAAAAGGACCGCCTCCCTGCTGCCTTATCGTCTTCATTTCATTGAGTCCTAGGTAACGGGGGGTTGCCACGTCTGCAGTGGCCGTATCAGGGATGCAATCACCGCTGCCGCGGGGGGCCCATGCGTGTGCGTTCCTGAGGTCAGTGGCTCTTGCAAATGAGTTGAAATCGCTAAGTAAGGCAGACCACCAGGAGGAAAAGAAGTCATTACCGGTCGTGTTATTCATTTTTGCTGCAAAAGCTATTTAAGCACAGCAGGCTACTTTCATTTCTTTTCTAAAAGAGTATCGCTTTGCCTATAATTGTTAGCCCGACAAATTTTAAATATTTAACCTGAACAAATACATTAATGTGCGTTTTTTTACTTTTTAATATATTTGTATTGATTTTTAGAGAGAGGAATGGAGAGGGATAGAGGCATAGAAACATCAGTGATGAGAGAGAATCATCAGTTGGTTGCCGCTTACCCACCTCCTCCTGGGGATCGAGCCCGCAACCTGGGCACGTGTGCCCTGACCAGGAATTGAACCGTTACCTCCTGGTTCACGGGCCAACACTCTACCACTGAGCTACACCAGCCGGGCTTCTCTCCATTTTTAAATGTTTGCTAATAGATTCCTCAGAGTCGAGTATAGTTGCAATCTGGCCTCCCATCTGCTTGTGTCCTGGAAATATTGCTCTCCTTAGCAGCTGCTGCTGTCTGTTTTCCTGCTGATCAATTCAAGGCTTCCCACGCTTCCAATTTCCAGGGTCAGATCTGGTGCCATCATCTATTGTGATCCAAGTTAGACGCATTTGGAGAGTCACAGGCCCCTTCAGGTCGCTGAAGCTCCGGGAAGAGCAGCAAAGCCGTCATTCTCGCGGTGGCTCGTGTCAAGATGCCTCATGCAGACCCACGCCCTGGAGGAGTATATTCTACCAGTTAGAGCTTTTGTTCCTCAGCCAGAATTTCCCGAGCACTTGCCACATGCCAGCAACTCCAAGTGGCTTGTGTGTATCATTTTGTGGATTCCTCACGGCACATCCAAGATATGGATGGGTACCATTATCATACCCCTTCATCAGATGGAGGAGAAACCAAAGCTCAAAGAGGCTAAGTCATGTGCTCTAGTCATAACAGTCAGGGGCGGAGCAGGGGTTCGAATCCAGGTCTGTCTGACTCCATACACTGGCTCTTCACCTTTGCCAGGATCCATGGCCTGTTCTATGGGATTCTTCCCACAAAAGACAGAGTGTACATCCCTGCCCTTGACTCTGGGCTTAGCCACGTGACTCAACTTGGCTAACGTGACCCACGCAGATAGGACACAAACATAGGCTGGGGACGTGCAGCACAGTGGCCTTGCCCTCTTCAAATCCCACCATTACCAAGAAAAGAACACACCTTGGCCGGCCTGCTAGTCCCCAGAGAGGAACAAGAGACCCGTGAAACAGAGCCCCTCCAACTGACCTGCTCACTTGTGAGCAAAAAACTACATGTTTGGCCCAGCTGGCGGAGCTCAGTGCTTGAGCATCAACCTATGAACCAGGTGGTCACGGTTCGATTCCCAGTCAGGGCTTGATCTCCAGAGTGGGGCGTGCAGGAGACAGCCAATCAATGATTCTCTCTCATCGTTGATGTTTCTATCTCTTTCTCCCTCTCCCGTCTGCTCTAAAATCAATAAAAATATAAGTTTTTTGAAACTACATGCTCATTGTATGCTGCTGTGTGTTGAAGTTTGTTACGCGGCGATAGCTAACAGATACAGGACGAGAGTTTATTGCATCTTGAGTACCATAGATCTTTATCACAAGGGGGGGGGGCAATTCTGTTCTTTTAATTCAGTGTTAACCACTAATACTTATAGAACAAAGATATTATTTAACCACCAGTTTGTAGGAGATATAACCTGCCTGCCATAGTCTGATATCCTAAGACATGTTGGCCCCGTGCCATTCATCATTATGTTCAAATGCCTGGCTTGATTAGCTCACATAAAATCTTTCAGTCTGACATTGAATTCTGCAGGATCTAATCAGTTCCTCCAGAAATCTGCAAAGCCACACACACACCTCCCTGCCCCTCAGGGAGATAGCTGTCAATCTTAAACTTCTGTTTCTCTGCTACTGCAAAGAGACTCAGGAAACAGCCTGAGCCTGAAATACATTGAGGGGATAGCAATTCTGACATTTCTTTCCTTCAGAGGGTCTATGGTGCGTTGAGTTAAAGCGGGGGAGAGGGGAAGCTGCTTCAGGGCAGAATGCCGGGGACTCGTGAGGGGAGAACGAATGCAGAAAGGAAGGAAAACAGGGGAGAGGTCAGATTCAGCAAAGAGGATGCCAAAACATCCCCGAATCCAGAGAGGCCCTCAACTCAAGCTCTGCAGAGGTCCAGGCTGCTGCTGACATGGAATTCTGGAGCAGCAGCTTCCAAGGTTCTTCTCAGCACCAGAGCTGCGTTAGCCCAATGAGTCCCTCCCCTGTTACCTGTGTGGACAGCCAGAACCTGCCCCAAATCCTTCCCATGCCAATCCCCCTTCTTCCTCAAACTGACCCTAGAGACACTCTCGTTATCCCATTTTACAGATGAGGAAACCGAGGCTCACAGGGCGGTTAGGCAACGTGCCCACCGTCACCTAGTCGATGCCAGGAATTGAATGCAGAGCTTAGCACTAAACCCAGAGGTCCTGCATCTCTAATTCAATTCTCCTCTTACTGCTCCCCCACACCACCTACCCCATCCTTGAACCCCATTTGATTCGGAGCGAAGGGCAACACTGATCGTAACTCAGAGCCACCTTCTGCCATCACCTGAGCTCTTTCATTGGGTGCCTGTCCCCTTTAATTTGCTCCTGCGGCGAGTGTTTATTGAACATCTACCACAGCGAGGCACCGCCAGCTGGCGGGACGTGTCTGACTTTGTACCGGGAAATTCTCTTCCTCCTGCAAAAAGCCTGGTTCTCACAACAGTGACTCGGATCCACTGTTTCTTTCCCCTGCAAATTTATGGAATCTTGCAGATTTTATGGAATCTTGCTTGATACAAAGGTTTTCCAGAAATATAGGCTGAAACGAGTTTGGGTGGATGGCTGGGGAAAAGACTGTCAAAATGAAATGTGCTTCCTTTTTCATGCACTGGCGATTTCACTGCAAACCTTCCCAGCTCTCTGCTTCTGGAAAATAACATTCACCGGGAGCTACACAGACCAACAGGAGTGAAGCTCCTCCCTGATGCTGCAGGAGGACGTGTGTCCTTCGTTATTATTTAGATAAAGTGATGTGCAAACAACACAATACGACTTGTTTGGGGACACATACGTGACAGATAAAAGTATAAACACATGCCTGGCCTGGTAGCTTAGTTGGTTGAAGAAGCATCTTCCCGTATACCAAAAAGGTTGCAGGTTTGATCCACTGTCGGGGCATGTACAGGAGGCAACTGATTGGTATCTCTCTCTCTCTCTCTCTCTCTCTCTCTCTCTCTCTCTCTCTATCCCCTCCCCCCGCTTCCTCTCTCTCTAAAATCAATAAAAATATCCTCAGGTGAAAATTTAAAAATTAAATAAATACACACACACACACACACACACACACACACGTATGGGAATTAGAAGCACTAAATTCAAGATGGTGGTTACCTCTGATGGGCGCAAGAGGAATTGATTGGGGAGCAGACTTTAATAGTGTCGGTAGAGTGTTATTTCTTAAAATGGGTGGTGAGTGCATAAGTGTCCATTATATTACTTTTTTAATATCTATATTTATTGATGTCAGAGAGGAAGGGAGTGGGAGAGAGAAATAGAAACATCAATGATGAGAGAGAATCATTGATTGGCTGATTCCTGCATGCCCTCTAGTGGGAATTGAGCCCGCAACCTGGGCATGTGCCCTAACCAGGAATGAACCATGACCTCCTAATTCACAGGCTGATGCTCAACCACTGAGCCAGACTAAAGTTATTCTTTTCAATGTATAAAATATTTACACAAAAAGGTGTCAAGAATAATGTAATAGCCCTGGCTGGTTTGGTTCAATGGATAGAGCGTTGGCCTGGGGATTGGAGGGTCCCAGGTTCGATTCTGGCCAGAGGCACATACCTGGGTTGCAGGCTCGATCCCCAGTGGGGGGCGTGCAGGAGATGGCCAATCAATGATTCCCTCTCATCATTGATGTTTCTCTTTCTCTCTCTCTCTCTCTCTCTCTCTCTCTCTCTCTCTCTCTCTCTCTCCCTCCCTCCCTTCCTCTCTAAAATCAATAAAATATATATTTTTTAAAAGAATAATGTAATAGACTAGCCTGTGGTTGAGCATTGACCTATGAACCAAGAGGTCACAGCTTGATCTCCAGTGTGGGTAGTGCAGGAGGCAGCCTATCATTGATTCCCTCTCATCATTGATGTTTCTCTCTCTCCTCTCCCTCTCCCTTCCTCTCTGAAATCAATAAAAGTATTTTTAAAATAAAAGAATAATTTTAGCCAAAACCGGTTTGGCTCAGTGGATAGAGCGTCGGCCTGCGGACTGAAGGGTCCCAGGTTTGATTCCGGTCAAGGGCATGTACCTTGGTTGTGGGCACATCCCCAGTAGGGGGGTGTGCAGGAGGCAGCTGATCGATGTCTCTCTCTCATCAATGTTTCTAACTCTCTATCCCTCTCCCTTCCTCTCTGTAAAAAATGAATAAAATATATTTTTTAAAAAAGAATAACTTTAAAATAGACATCTGGAGACGTTATGTGCTTTCTATTAGGGTGAACCCTAAGAAATTGATGAGATGGGACCATTTTTAACTGACGGGGTAATTTCATCTATTCATCACAGGATACAGATGCATCAATTCCTCTGAAATCAGCCTTTCTAATAAAACTCGGTTAAGATTCAAGAGCAGACGATGGTGGCCTGGAGTGCTTTGTGTGGATGTATGCATCCTTGAACTCCAATCAACCAGCATTTTCAAGGGACGGAACTAAAATTAGTCTCAGAGCTGAGACGCACAGAGAACGGGAACAGGGATCGTGCGGGGAAAGTGGACGGACGCGGCGTGTGGCCCAGCAGCCAGTTTTCTCGGTTGCATGATTAGCAGAGCCCCCAGCGGAGCACCTTGAATAACGGGCATTCGTCATTTCTCAACAACCCGAAGTCCAGCGAGGAACATTCTTGGTTGTTAAAACCAAGAGGAAGGCTTTAGGGGAGTATAAAGCCGGCCACTCGTTTCCAAGGTGCTTGAGTAGATTTTCCATTACCTCTCACCAAAAAGAAAAAAATCTCCTCGTACTTCTGTCAAGGAGTGGGCTTCACTCCAAGAACAAAGGAATAATGAGAAAACTGCATTGCACTGCTATCATTTCACCATTTCTCGATTCTTTTCAACTGAGAGTTATCCCCAAAGAGATGGGCTTCTCTTTTTTTTCTTTTCCTTAAGACTTTAAAGAGATGGGGGAGGGGCGGGGGAGAGGGGGGAGCTGTTAATAGAAACCAGAAGGGAGGCCTAAGACTGAAGCACAAATGATCTAACCAAACACACTCTGCCTATGTAGGGCAAGTGGGTTTTAAAACTGAATGCACATAAAAAACACTCCGGGAGCTTATTAGACATGCAAATTCCTGGCCCTGGCAGGTCCTGGTCCCAGAGGTCCAGCCTTGAACCCAAGAACAGAGCGCTTTTAACAAGCACCCAGGGTGATCAGACCCCGTCAGGTGTTTTCAGACCTCACCGGGAGAGAAACATGGTCCGAGTGTCTGGCCACCCTGAAACCCATCTGATTTCTCCAAACACTGTCCTTAATCAAAGGAAGGGTAGTGTGACCATCTGTTTGAACTTGAGAAAGTGTTCCAAGCTCAGTCATTTCATTTTCCAGCCTACAGGAGTGGCTCATAGACTATTCATGCAACATATATTTATTGAGCACCTACTATGTGCCATGGGCTATGTTACAGTAAAGAGATTCGTGTTCTCAAATAAAAAGAAGAAAAGAGCCAAGACCGGTTTGGCTCAGTGGATAGAGCATTAGCCTGTGGACTGAAGCGTCCCAGGTTCGATTCCAATCAAGGGCATGTACCTTGGTTGCGGGCACATTCTTAGTAGGGGGCATACAGGAGGTGGCTGATCCATGTCTCTCTCTCATCAATGTTTCTAGCTCTCTATCCCCTTCCCTTCCTTCCTATAAAAAATCAATAAAATATATTAAAAAAAAAGAAGAAGAAGAAAAGGAAGAAGGGAACAAGGAAGGGAGGGGAGACAGTTAAAAATTTTTTTTAAAAAAGAAGAAGCATGATAAAGAAAAATGCAGGTCAGTGAAAAAGGAAGGGAAGCGGTTTTTAAAGAATTTTTTTTTTAATTACCAGGCAGCCCACTGTGGAGACATGGTGTACAATTCCTAATGGCTAATTTACATATCTTCCTGCTGAATGTACCTAGATCCCTTTTATTTTCTCTTCTGGATGATAAGCTTCGGGCAAAATCCTCTCATTTGTTATCCGTAATTGGAGACCATGCACACTAGGGAAAATTTTGCTTCTAGCTTTATGGGGCCAAACCTGAGTAAGCCCAAAGGGAATAGCAGAGGCCGGGTGCTGGGGACTCGGAAATGTAATGACCACCTGGGGGCTCCCTGGGGCATGGGAGCCACCCACTGATGCCCCTTCGGTGAGCTTAGAGCCCCCCCTCCCTGTCCTCTCCTCTTTATCTCGGCCCAACATTCCATCAGAGGATGACCTATGGTTAGTCTGTCCGGTGACGATGCGGTGACAGGGAGGTGGGACGTTCAGTGCAAAAACCGGGGCAGTCCCGGGAAAACCAGAGCCAGTTGGCCACCCTACCTAACCCCGTCCCAAGGCGCTGACCACACGGCAAGACAGACAACCAGCCCGGAGCCCAGGGCCTGGCACACAGCAGGTGCTCGATAAACGTTGGCGGGATGCGTGGACAGTGCAGAGAACAGCCCCTGCCTTCACCTCTTCCTCTTGTTCCTGGAACAAAGGTGATTTCGTAAGTGGGGAAGATGGGGTTTTATGACAGGTGGGGGGTGAAGAGCCCATGAGGGAGGCTGATCTATGTGGACTCAACTCCGGGACGTGGACTAGAACATGTTTACCAGTGGGCGGGGAGCTGCCACCAGAGTGGGCTCCTCTGATGTCACCTCTTACATCACGGATTCCCATCTCTCCAGCCACTTGCCCCATGAAGTCCAGGAGTCCGGGGTTCATATTGGGCTTGAAGAAGGACGCAGATGCCCTAAGAGGCCAAGGGTCCAGCCCCGCTTACCAGAGAGAATAGTGCTGAGGTTCCAGCCCAAACGCAGCTAATGATACAATGGCACCTCCTTTCTTCTCCCCTATTTCTCCTTTGCATTTATCCCCACTTAAGCTGAACCAAAGCTGGATTCAGGCATCCCTGGCCCTACCACCTGATACCATCCAAAGCCTCCCAAAGCTCACACTGGCCCCCGACATACACAGAAGAGACCGTGAAGGATATATTTCAAACTAGTTTTGGAAAACGGCCATCTCTTGGAGGTACGATCATGGATGGTTTAGATTGCCCTTGTATGCTGAGCCACATTTTGCAACTCTGCTACAATTAATATCTGTTACCTGAATGACTGACAAATAAATAAAAAGATGGTTTATACAATTAGATAGGATAATCCATGTGCTCCTCAGATTTTGGGGGAGAAAACTAAAACATTCTATAGGAAAATGTTCCAAGTTTCAGAAAAGCATGAGTCTCCTCTTTTGCAAAATGCATGGCATGCGTGTGTTAAGATCCAGGTTTCCTCATGATACAATATCCACAGAATATCACCTTATCCTAAAAGAACCTGACCTCCAAGCTTCGCATTTTATTACCTTATTCGAGGTAAAATTTCATGCACCAGAGTGGGTGGGGCAATTAGCATATTATCTCCTATTGGCTGTGGGCACCACCACCTTTGCAACGGCATGAGGGCCAATTAGCATATTTCCTTTTTATTAGATAGAATTTTCTTTTTCAGCTCTGTTGTGTATACATATTTATTTTCAGCAACACAAGTGATCAATTCTCTCCCTCACTTCCTCTCCCCCTGACCCCCTGCCTACCTTCTCCGAGTCCCAAAGTGCCTTCGAAAGGCCCAGGATAAAGCCCCGCAGTCACTCATGGTCAACGTGCTTCCCTGTTACTGTATCATCTGTGCTTATATTCAAAGCACCACTTCATTTTCTCATCTTGGTCTGGTTTCAAATGGTAGTAAAAAAAAAAAAAATGAAGCTGACAACTGTCTGACCAAAGTTAATGCAGGTTTCCATCTTGTCATTGGAAATGGTCAAATATCAAATTTCTCTATGAAAAGCCAAAACCCAAATCAGAGCTTACAAACCAGTAGTCAAGGTGGTTGAATTGGCTACCATGTTTGTTTTATTTCGTGTCTAGTGCAGTTAGAGCAAGCCTTGCATAGTGCTTCAAATTAGGACTTGCTGCTGACATTTATAAATTGGGAGATTTTACTCCACAATCCAGACTCCCGGATTCTCTTGAAAAATCTGGGGCGATGGCAGTCCTGGATCACAGAGCCACTTGGCAACCTCAGTTTGGAGCTAAGTAACAGGGCTTGGGCGCTCCCATTCACCACAGTCACCACGACTCCCTATTGTCTGCCAATTTCATGACCAAGTTTCAATTGTCATTTATCTTCTTACACCTGGATGGCTGTACTCATTTAGGTTACCTGACAGGTGGAAATCTTTGTTCGCAACTTCTCATCTGAGTCAAATAGAGCAAATTCGGAGACGTGCCTTCATTAGTATTTCAAATCTGCCTCTGTGCTTCAGATGGCATGAGGACAAAGACATTGTTTGTGGCGCACGGTAGAGAATGAGACAGAGTACAAAAAGACTTCTTGGAGGCCCTAAATAAATGGACCATCTCCTCTGAGTCAGCCTCTCCGGAGACTGTGCTAGGAAGGGGATGGCAAGATGGCCTACACGCGGGGCTGGCCCCAACTTTAAAGTGTGGCTGCAATTCTTTGATGTGCCTCCCAGTGGTGGGGGAAAGGGGTATCGGGTTCCCCTCTACTGGATTTTGCTGGGCTTGTGGTTGCTTTGAATTATGGCCTGTGACGCTATGTGACCTCCAGGATGGGACACAAAGACCACACAGCTTTCCCCTTGGTCACTGGGACACTCCCTCTTGGGGCCCAGGGCTCTGACGTAAGAAGTTCTCTTACGCTGTGGCTTCCACGCTGTGAGGAGCCCACGCCTTCAAACGGAAAGACCACTTGGAGGCAATGAGATCAACAGCGAAGGCATCCCATCCAGCTCTGCGTCATCCCGCCCCGACACCAGATAGATACGTCAGGGATTTTTCCAGAGTCTCCAGATGACTCCAGCCCTCAGGCATTCGGGTCAACCCCAGCTGTCAGCATCTGCCCAGCAGAGCCCCCGAGCGCCAGGAAGTAGGGACTAGCAATCCCCCACTGTGCCCTGTCTGAATTCCTGACCCTTAAAAACTGTGAGCCTTACGAGATGGTCATTATTTGAGGCCACTTAACCTTTTACACGGCAATAGATAACCCAAACAGGAACTTATAATTTGGTGGAGCACAATTATCAGAGCCAAATATTTACTGGGCACTAATTAAGTGCCGGATACTTTGATAGGTTTTTTAAAAGTCTCTAGTATCCCCATACGATTCTCACAGCAATCCTAGCACAGGTGAGGGCCAATTAGCCCTTCTTCATTCTTCCGATGATTTACATGGAAACAGTAGCCTCTGGGAAAACCCTCTATGCTCTGCATTTGGGGGCAACTGACTTCCCACTCGAACACCCAGAACAAAATCTACTCAAGACCACATTCGGGTTCCAAACGCTCTCGCTCGCTCTCAGCACAGGGAAGTAACCAGAGATCACCGGGCATTTAAAGAACCTCCCCCCCCAATGTGTAGAGAAAGGTACAAGATAAGCCACAGCAATCGCTGGCATGGACAGCGGTGCCCCAGAGGCTGGCTATTCCACGGTGGCCAGCCGCACCCTCAAAAGCCAGAAAGCCCTGGTGGCTCTGCTCCCCGCGCGCTCCGGGAAACACCGGGCAAGGCTGGCGGAGCCTCCACAGGGCACCAAGTTCTGACCATTTACCCGGCGCTGTGACGCATGCAGCAGTGAGTGTGCAGGAAACGTGTGATCTCATCGCCGTCACACCAAAGCCAGCTTCGTTCTTAACTACTCTTTGCAGGGCCACTGCCAGTTCATAGGGCTTTTCGTGCAAATTCCGAAAAGGAGCCCCATTTGCTAAGTCCATCCAGGCGGTGAGCAGAGTATGAGCTGGCCTTCAACCCCCACTCAGCTCTCACCCTTGAGCAGCCAGCAACCTGCACCACCACCCTTAGCACGTCTGCTTACCGGTGATGTATGGCTGCCTTTAGTGGATTTAGATGGAGTAGGAGATTTGAAAGAGAGAGAAGAAAGAGCCTTGTTTATTTTTCATTGCTCGGGGAGCTACCGGGAAGACAAATTTCTGCATATAAATCTATGTTGGTATTCTGCTCCGGGCCCCAGAGAATAAAAGCTGGAGGAAGACTGAAGAGGTGAAACCAGGGCAGCACTGAGGATGCGGCAACACTAATTCATTCTCTGCCCAAGTGCACCTCCACCGAAAGAGTGAACCGGGGGAAAGTGGGAGCAGTCAGATTTGGGGGTGGCGGGCTTGTCCAAAAGCACCCTGAGAGATCCTTACAGAAAATTATCTGCCTGTTAGAGAGCACCAGTCTGAAGGAAAGTCCAGCTATTATTTATCCATCCCACAAACCTTTTTTTGGTGAGTGCAGGGAATGGATGATGAATGAGACAAATATAACCAGTGCCACCATGGCTTGGTCTGTGAGCTGAGATACTAACTAAATATTCACACAATTACAACACGGGATGGGGCTGTGAAAGAAGCCATGCAGGTGTATAATGGGGTGATGATCTAGTCTGGGTGAGTCAGAGGAGGCTTCCTGGAGGAAGGGACATTTGAGCTGAAATAAGAAGAATATGCAGGGCTTAACGAGGTCAAGGGAGGAGGGGAGCCAACTTGCCGTCATTCATTCAACATTTTTTTTTAGTTGATACTTAAGCCAATCACTATTCCAATAAGGAATAAGAAATCAGATGAGGCAGCTCTAACCGGTTTGGCTCAGTGGATAGAGCATTGGATTGTGGACTGAAGTGTCCCCGGTTCAATTTCGGTCAAGGGCATGTACCTTGGCTGCAGGCACATCCCCAGTGTGGGGCATGCAGGAGGCAGCTGATCAATCTTTCTCTCTCATTGATGTTTCTAACTCTCTATCCCTCTTCCTTCCTCTCTGTAAAAAAATCAATAAAATATACTTTCTTTTTAAAAAAAGAAAAAAATCAGATGAGGCAGAAGACTAAGTATTATCCCCACTCTTCCCTGCAAAGTTGCCTCAGGACCTCAGTGGCCCTCCAAGGTAGCCTGCCCCACACAGTTCTCTCCTTCTGGGTTCCAGTAGCCTCTCTCTCTTCCCATCCATCTCAGCCCAGGCAAGGTAACAGCTCTTCTGCTTCCAGCCCCGGGGTTCTCACACTATCCCTGGAGCTCCCTTTGTTCACATCTTTCTGAATGGCCCCTTTATAAATAACGACTTACAATGTCATGATTTGAATATGCCCTGTTTCTGGCTGGGACCCTAACTGCTGTGGACGGAAATTACAGATGACGCGAGAGCAAACAGGTAAAGGCACCATCTGCAGGGATGAAGACGTGGAGAAGGGAGGGCTCATGGTGGGAGAGGGAAGCAAAGGTGACCTTTGCTATATTATCTGAGCTGCCTATAGACATCCAAGTGCAGATGGAGGTTTATGCACAATTCCCAGGAATCTCTACAACTCGGTGTTGCAGGGTGGAGGCTGGAGCTAGAGAGTCACATCGGACATCGGCAGCACATCAACAGTAATTAAAACGTAGGCTGCAGGAGATCACCTAGGAAGGAAGAAGAATAAAGCCCAGAAGCAGCAGCAGATGCAAAGGCCCTGGGACAGAGAGAGTGAGCCTCTCTACTTCCAAGGAACTTGGAAAAAGCCCATGAGACGGGGCAGAGACGGAAGGAGCGGCCGGGGATGAGACTACAGAGGCCCGTGAGAGGATGCGGTCTTCATGTTAAGAGCCTTGGAAGGCACCGAGAGGTTTTATTTTAGGGAGACAGAATGGGAGCAGCATTTCTAAGTGATGGTGCCTGTTAAACGTGTGGAGGATGGATTAAAGCTAAGTCCCTGGTGACCGGAGGGGAATCATAAATGAAGATAAAGCCCAGCTGAACCTATGACGATGCCACTAAGATTCAGGAAGTCCAGAAATGTGGTTTACACAGATTCTCAGGACCTTTGCTTCAGGCAAAGTAGATGTGTTGGGGGTGGGATCAACACTAAAAAAAAAGGAGCCTAGCCACAGTGGCTCAGTGGTTGAACATCAACCTATGAAACAGGAGGTCACGGTTCAATTCCCAATCAGAGCCCATGCCCGAGAGGCGGGCCCGGTCCCCAGTAGGGGTGTGCAGGAGGCAGCCAATCAATGATTCTCTCTCATTATGGATGTTTCCATCTGTGGGAAAGAGGCCTCTGTGATCCATCCCCAGCATAGTCAACTTTTAATAAAAAATGGCGACTGCATTTCCCCAGGGCAAACAGAAGGTAGGAAGAAGGGCAGCGGATATAAGAACAAAGAACTGGGGACATGAGCCAGCGTCATGGTGGAAACCCCCGAGGTGCCCGCCTCAACTAGACAAGGGGAAGTGGTGACGACTAGAAAAGGCCTCAGCCCGTTTCTCCAATGGCCCGATGGGAGACAGATAGTAAGACCTAGGCGAGGTATGAGGAAACAGGTGACCCCATAGTATTCAGCCAATGAAGCGGAGGCGGGGCTGGACAAGCAGGCTGTACTCACTGCTCCACCTGTGCCTGTGCCACCAGACGACACCTGCTCTGGGGAGTGTACTGAAAGTCTCACCTTTGTTTCCGAGTCCGTTATCTGAATGCAGACAGGTGAGCATTTCTCACACGTTTTCCTCTCCCTTCCTCTCTGAAATCAGTAAAAGCACTCACCCCTTCCCCTTCCCAATGTAACTCTCAGAGACTACCGTGTGGACACAGCAGTTCGATTTTCACACCCTCAACTGCCTGGCTGGCCTGTAGCAATAAAACATGCGGGTTCTGCTGAGGCTCACAGCAGCTGCAGGTGTTGGAGCTGGGAGGCCCGGGCTGGTTCCAAAGGCGGGGAGGATGGGTGGCAATGAAAGCC
Source organism: Lasiurus borealis (assembly GCA_004026805.1). NCBI lineage: Eukaryota > Metazoa > Chordata > Mammalia > Chiroptera > Vespertilionidae > Lasiurus > Lasiurus borealis. The sequence goes on from PVJN01006399.1 coordinate 66,802, forward strand.
ACAAAGACGGGGCCAGGAGAGAAAATTCCAAGCGTGCTCACCAGCCTAATGGATGAAACAGAACGCTAAGAAGCCCGGCTTTCAGAATGCCCTCCCCCACTTTCCCTGAACCATTAAAACACCCCTGGCACCACGCAGCAGAGAAAAAGATATCAGCTATTAAGTGCCATTTCCATCTGAAACGGCAGCGCGATAATTTCCCGCCGGTGACCTACATTGTGGCTGCAGCCGTGGCTGAATCTGCAGAACCTGACTCCCAGCTCAGGTAAATGAAAGAAACCCGAGTCGTCTGACAGGTCCATGCTGGCTGCTCTGTCAGTCTTGAACCTGATGCTTCTGACTCTAAATCCGCTTCGATTGCCCTGGCTGGGAAGTAGCTTCGTGCCCTTGCAGTTACCGTGCCCCCTGCAAAGGCCACATGCGGCTTGGGAAGGCTTGCAGTCGCTTTCAGGGAATCCGATGGTTTTAAAATCGGGGTTTATAAGGACAATTAAGAGGGATCATTTGCATTACAAGATGATGCCTTCTCTGTTCCAAGTGAATTCACAACTGGGTTCCTATAAATAGTAAATCTCTTATGCAATGAAGTTTTTGTTTATAGAGCATAAGCTCAGAGAATAAAAGAAATCTGAAGAAAGACTACGAATAGCCAAAATCAAGCAAGTATTCAAATTCAAACAAATAATAACTGATACTTACAGAATATCTGGTCTTATGCCATTATGCCAGGTAGGCATTATTTCAAGCATATATATATTCATTTAATCTTCATAATATTGGCAGATGAGGAAGCTGGGGCACCAGGAGGAGAAGTGATTTGTCCTCCTAAGAAACAGAACCACCAGGATCCAAACGTGGAGGTGTTGAATCCTGTGAGGCAGTGGGAAAATGTGACCCTTTCAACACATGAGGGTCAAAGAACCATGTAGAATGCCTCACAATGCCCCTTCGAAGGGCATTCCGGGGTGTTTATCCACCAGCTCTTGCCTCCCACTGATTAAAGGTTACTCCCGGGAGTGTTAACGCCCAGCCCTCCCAGCCTGTGCATGCGCTAAGTGGCCTTCCGTGCTGTGGAGAGATCTAAGACGGAAAAGCAGAGATAAGATCAGCATGCAGGAAGGTTGTAAAGGGACACGTAGCTGTCCGTCTCCGTGGTGCTGAAATCACACTCAGAGGGGATGTGGTCCAGATCACAAAACGTATCTCCTACTGAGACCAGGGGTCCACCTGTCCAGCTGCCATCAATCAAAACTGAAAGTGGCCCTTCTCTGCTGCAGTTTTCCTTCTGAACAAAATGAGTTTTTAAGGATGGTCATGTGACCCAAGGTTAGTAATCAGATTTTCTTCCTTATTGGAACAATGCACTCCAACCCAAACCCTCAGGGAGGCAATCCAGCAGCACTCACTCCCTGTAGGACCCCTCCAGCCCTCTAATAAGCTATATAAGAGGTTTTTCAACTACTGCATCCAGGAGACGTGTTCTTACGTCCCACATCCTACCTAGGAAACTACAAATATTTCTTACTGGCCTCCCAGTCTGGTCCATTCTTTAACTTATCATCAAAGGCTACTTTCTGGAGAGAGAATATGATTAGCCAACTTTTGCTTAAATCCCCCTGCCCTCAACACATAATCTGAACTTCTTGCCATGGCTTACTCTGTCCTTCCTTCATCCTCCTTAGTCTGACATCTGACCTTTCTTACTTCAAACCTCATTTCTTCATAATTTCTCCAAATGTACTTTATGCTTCTATGCCTAAGCCACCTGAACTCCCAGCATTTCCCTTATACTTCCTGTCTTTACACATGCTATTCCTTCTGCCTGGAATAGATTGACCTCTCCATATCCATTCTTCAAGACTCAGACCCAGAATTATGCCCTTTGGGAACTGATGGCTTTAGTTTCTCAGAACATACCCCACACACTTCTCTCCTCATCCCACTCCCAACCAGGGGATGGCCTCTGATTTGGCCCTAGGCTGTTTGTCAACCTTCTGAAAACGTTTGCTGATCCCTCTCTTGCTAATAGCAAAACCCAGCCCTTCTTGTCATTGACTCTGTAACCTTAGGCATATCACAACCTCTCTGAGCTTTAGGTTCCTCATCTATAAGATGGAAATAACAATGCCTTCTTCACAGGGTGAATGAGTGAGCGGATGGATGGATGGACGGACACATGCATACATACACAGAGAATGGAACAGTAGAAGTCCTTTGTCCAGCATTGCATTGCTTTAGGGTTTGATTTAACTGGGAAAAGGTTAATCTGGAATGAGCTGAATGGGAAACATGCCAGGGAAACGCTCCTCCACAATAAAGAAACACCTTTACAGAGTCACACATAAGCACTCAGTGCACGGTTGACCAGGGAAAAAAAGTGAATTAGAAACCCAAAGAAAGCAAAGATACCCCCACTGAATGAGAGCAGAGCAAGTAACTTTGTAAAGACACAAAAGGACTTTCTTTTTCATATATTATTATTGATTTCAGAGAGGAAGGGAGAGGGAGAGAGAGATAGAAACATCAATGATGAGAGATAATTGTTGATTGGCTGCCTCCTGCACATCCTCTACTGGGGATCAAGTCCTCCACCCAGACATATGCCCTTGACTGGAATCGAACGTGGGCCCTTCAGTCCACAGGCTGATGTTCTATCCACTGAGCTAAACCGGCTGGGGCCAGAAGGCCTTTTAGCAGTTCATCCTCCCTCCTCCCTGCTGAGATCCTGATGCAATTATGTCTTAATCAGAAGAAAGCCGTTTTGTCCCCGTTCTGTAGAGAGAAGAGGATGGTCCCCGCCTTGATGTGCAAGCACCTCATGAAGTTCAGGTACAATGGCAGGTGCGGTCACTGCTGGCCCAGAGGCACTGGGTTCCTTGTTAGGAGGGGGAGGTGAGGAAGAGTGGGGTTTGTTCAAAGCTGCTATGAAAACAAAGTGCTTTCATTTTAATCAAAAGTGCTTCCAGAATAACTCTTCCTTAGTCGCTCACAGAAGGTAGCCCACCCACTTCTAATTCTGAAGACTAAATGCAAGATAAGACTCTCAATGCCACCTCTGCCTCCTGTCAAGAGCTTCTTACTCTTCCCAGGACTCAGTTGACTCATCTGTATGTAAAACGGGAAGCCAACTCCATGAAGATCCCTTCCAGGGGCAAAGATCAAATGGTGTCTCTAATTACTATTTCCCTCTTTTGAGTGAAACGCACTGCTTTCTGAAACCTCAACACGGATCCAGTGCACCATCACCAACCACTTACCGGGAACCAGGTTCTCGGCTGGGGGGCTCCACCTATCGCTCCTCAGAGAGTTGCTCTGTCTTGACAAAGGCCATCCATCAGGTCAGTGGTACCCAAGATTTGAACTTAGGTCTCTCCGACTTGAAACGCCATGCTCCTGACCTTTTCATACTAGAGGAAACTGAGGCACCAAAGAGCTAAGTGGGACAACATACTGGCCAATGATTCAGCAGGAAAAAAAAAAGTCAGCACTGCACTCACAACTTCTCAGTAAGTTTGTGATTACTTCTCATTTCTTTCCTAAATGTATAACAGAGAATATCTACCTACCATATCGGATATGGGTGCTAAGAACAATGCCCTGCATAAAGTTAAATTCTCCAGCAATATTAGCTGTTATCATTATCAGCCTGTCTTCTGCGTCCTTCAAACACAAGTAGAGGCACCAGAGGTGAAGGTCAATTAATCTAACCACCTGGGTGCCAGACCAACAGCAACCATCATCTATCCACGAGTGGACCTGCCTCAATAAGTCAAACGTTTAGCAGCCATTCCTGTGAGTGCAGCAAAACATTTGTTTTCTTTAGAGCATCCTACTGACGATCCATCAGCAAATTCTATTGGCTCTGCCCCCAACATATATCCAGAACCCAAACGCTTCTTTCTCATCACTCCACAGCGGACACCCTGGAATGCACCCTCATCTTTTCTCGCCTGGATCATTGTAACTGTCCCCTAAATGGTCTCTCTGCCTGGACCCGGGTCCCCCCTGCGGTCCTCTCTCAACAGCACAGCAGGCAGAGTACTCCTGTTGTACGCCCTGGCCTTTTGGACCAGGAAGAGGTTTTATCCGCCAGCACCAGAAATACAACTTACTAAATCTGTCCATTGTCACAATCACCATCGTCCTCTTTAACTGTGTAACAGCGTGATTGGTTGCCTTCCCAATCTCCTTTCCTCCTTTCCATCAAAGCTCCGATTCTGCTCAGGGTCTGCTCACCTGTTATGGTTCATTCATTCTCATTCATTCTCTCTCTCTCTCTCTCTCTCTCTCTCTCTTTCTCTCTCTCTCTCTCTCTCTCTCTCTCTCTCTCTCTCTCTCTCTCTTTCTCTCTGTCTCTCATTATGGTTCTCTTTTGGTGGTTAACAGACCACTCCAACATTGAGTGTTTTAAAATGACAACAATCACCAAAACCGGTTTGGCTCAGTGGATAGAGCATCGGCCTGCGGACTGAAGGGTCCCAGGTTCAATTACGGTCAAGGGCATGTACCTTGGTTGTGGGCACATCTCCAGCAGAGGGTGTGCAGAAGGCGGCTGATCAATGTCTCTCTCTCATCGATGTTTCTAACTCTCTATCCCTCTCCCTTCCTCTCTGTAAAAAATCAATAAAATATATTTGAAAAATAAATTAATTAATAAAATAAAATAAAATGACAACAATCATTACCTTTGCTCAGAAATCTGCCCCTTGGCCGGAGCTCAGTGCGGACGGCTCGCCCTCCCTCCACACAGTGGGGCAGCCTGGCCAGGAGCTGGGGATCCACCGTGAAGACGGCTCACTCACATGGCGGAGAGATGGCGCTGGCTGTGGGGGAGGAGCTCAGCCATGCCTGCAGGCCGGGAGCCCCGGTTCCTCTCCACCTGGGACGCTCATGGGCTCGCGAAGCTTCCTCCCAGCATGGCAGCTGGGTTCCAAGAGCAAGCATTCCAAGAAGACAGGGAGGGGTCTCTGTGGGGCCTTTATTCCCCACCCTCGGAAGTGACAGGGGTTTGTTCCCCCACCGTCAGAAACATGCCCGGGTTCGAGGGGAAGGAATACCGGGCACTGCTGCTCAACGGGCATAGCCTCAGAATCACAGTATAAGAGGAGGATGCAAGAGGGGAGGAGTCATTTGATCCTGGAAAACACAATCTATCGCAAGGTTCTTGGGCAAGGGTGACCCTCTCCCCTGGCCAGCATTCGGGGTCCCTTCCCTTTGACTCAGGCATGTCCCAGCCAGTGAGAGGCGGGGAGAAACCTGCTAGGGTCTTCAGAGAAAGGCTTTTTTTTTTCTCTTAAAGAGACACACAAAAGAAAAAAAAACTGCATGGGAAAATGATACCGGAAACTGGGAGAGCCATCACGTGCCCGTTCGTGCTGCTGACATTTAGAGAGCAGAGAGAAACGCGCGGACATCGATCTGTGGTGAAGTTCTCGAGGCACTGAATTAATCCTCGAGTCACTGCTTCTGGAGATCATAAATTTTCCTTTATGTTCAAACCAATTGAATCAGGATTTTTTTTCTCCCCCTATCGTAATCAAAGCAAATCCTGATGGATACAAATAGCTGCCTTTTATTGAGCATTTACTTGGTACCCACAGCACACAGTACCATAACTTTGCCACTGGGCTAAGTACTGCACATTCGTTATCTAATGTAATCCTCCCAGCAAGCCACAAGGCAGGTTCTGTTATCAATCTCTTTTTACAGAGAGAACACTGAAACTCCGAAACAACGTGATCACTGTCCAGGGATCCCGCCCAACGAGTGGCAGAGCGGAGATCTGAACCTGGGGCAAGAGCCCTGCATTTTACCGTTCTCCTCTGAAACTGCCTCCCGTGACTCTCCACAAGCTGTCTGCTTCCACCCCCCACCCCAGCACTCCACACCCCACTCGTGCTTACAAATGGATTCAGAGAGCAGCTGTTGCAGCCATCACTTATGAATCAGATCTCCCGGAAGCAGTTGCAATCTTTGCCCAATTCTGTGAAGGCGCTTAAGAGCTATCCCATCAAAGCCCGGCCAGATGTGATGGCCCCCGAGGCCGGCCACGCGAGCCGCAGCTGGGGTGGAAAGGCCTGCAGAGGAGAGCTCACTTTGAGCCGGAGTCACCCCACAGCTGCCTCTCCACAGCAAGATTCCAAGTTAGTGCCGGCGCTGCTCGCAGACGCTTTTCACTTTTTACTTTTTGGTTGGGATCGTCGGAAAACCCAGTTCAGGAGCTTTGCCTGAGTGATGGAAGCACACCTTTCGGAGAACAGCAAGGCTTCAGAGCGGTAAGACTGAGCACAGCCATAAAGTGCCCGGAAGACCTCTACCCACAGAACCAGGAAAACCACAGAGATAAGGACATCATTTGAGAAAAACAAAGCAACCAGTAGACGCTTTATGACACCAAGTACACTCACCTCAACTGGGCAGAAGCCCCTGCGTGCTGATGTCGGACAATACGACCCTTCGCCGTGTGGTCCATCGAGTCAAGGGTAACATTAAAATTAATAACACCTGTGGTTTGATTCATTAAACTGTCACTTCACACTCTAGACCTCGAAGGCTTTATTTCTACGACTCACAGTTTCTTCGTGTTTGACGTATCCGTCAGAACCCTTTAAGTTAAATGTGAACAAAGCCCAACTTTAAAAGTTTTTTTTAAATGAGAATGTTTGTTTCGGGTAAATGAAATGACCAGGTTCCACTTCAAGATACAGCTGGATCCAGGCACTCAAATGATATCATCAAGACCAGGCCCTCCCCAGGTCACGATGCTGTTTCTGTGATAACTGAACGAAGGTACTTTTACCGCATCTGAAGCCGTACAAGAATCCGCTTCTCTCTCCCCTAAAAACACAGTCACAGACCTCCACAATGTCTAGCATTTCTCTGAGGTTAAACGTCTAACCTCCACGTTCAGCACCACCACCACCCCCCACCACCCCCTGAGCCAGGTCGCTTACAGCACGCTGTTCCAGGCAGCAGTGAGAATCCTGAGATACGCTCACCAGAGCAAAGTACGCAAACAAGCAGTGATTCTACCGCATGGCTTTGAATTCAATAAAACCCAGACGCGGGCTGGCTGCAAGAGGCAAAAATTAAATGGTGACCTTTTCAAAATTTGCTTTCTCCGATGCAAATGCTAGCCCGTGGCTGCAACCAGACATTTATCATGTCTCATTAGTGGATTTCTAGTCCGACAATTCTAAACACCCAGGAAAACAAACCGTGGCCTAATACAGCCGTCCCCAGCCCTCTTTCTTCGCCAGCTTCTTAATGCTCGACTGTTCGTGTGACCCAGCCATGTGCCATGCCCCGAACACACAAATATACCGCGAAGAATGACTGCATTTACACTGCCGTTATTTGCCCCCACCGTCTATGCTGGGGAGCGGAGGCAGAGGGGGGACTGGGGAGGTTGGGGGGAGGATACTTCAGAGGAGAGAGGAAGAAACCGACAAAAGAAAAACAATCGAGAGCGTGGAGGAGGAAACATCAGGGACTAAAGGATTCCCACTTGTCATGTTCATCATTCTCCACGCTCTTCCGCTCCACGCCCCTCAGAGGATTTCGGGAAGTTACCGAGATTTGCAAATGGTATTCAATTCCGTGGCCGCAATTCGCTATCTCGGCAGAAACTTGCATGCACTCTGATTTTCTGGCAGTGGATTCAATCAAAATTTAGTGAACTAAGCATCTATTGCTCCAGTCTGGGATGCTATTCAATTCAAAAAATATTTACTGGACGCTGATTGTGCCAGGGAAACTGTTCTAAGAAGACAGAAGGAGGGAGAGAGGGAGCAGAAAAGAGAGGAAGTGGGGGGGGAGGGGAAAAGGGAGAGGAGGGACAATTAAGGAGCATCTGTGTGGTGTGTGATGTGGCTGTGCAGTGCCGTGGTTAAGATGAGCCAGCCCAACTTTGAACCTCGGCCCCACTCTTCTCCAGCTGTGTGACCCCTGATGAGCTACTGACCCTCTCTGGGCCTCCATGTCTTGTCTGTAACATGGAGATAATGGTCCATAGCTGTCCAGGCTGTCTGAGGACTCAATCGTGTGCCTGGCACATCAGTCCGTACCCAACGACTGGCCCATGTTATCACTGCAGCCAGGCGCCGTGCTGAGCGGTTTGGGGCCCCACCCTCACCTAACACAGGCAGCGAGGCTATGGGGCTGGGGCTGATGTGCCTGCCTTCGCCCTCCTGTGTCCGCCACCATTTCCAGCTGCCAACATCTGCATCTTTGAGGGGCTTTTTACAGAAACGCAGCAGCCTCGCTTGCCATGCCTCACCCCCACCCGGGAGGTAGCCTTCCACTCTCCACTCCCGGGCCCACTCTGGAGGCAGCTTGATGCTGCCCCCGTATTAGCCCCCCGCCCTTCCCTTGTATCACTCCCCCAGTCTCGGGATACGTGAATAGATGATTAAGGAAGCATTTCCAGAGACCTTTTGCACAAGACGGGCATTAGAGATCAGAGTCCTGGGTGTAAAATGAGGTGGGGGGAGGGCCTGTCTGGATTTGCCAGCCCCATTCCTGGAGCTTCATGACACCATTAATGTTCTAAAGGCAAGTCCTACCCTAGCCGGTTTGGCTCAATGGATAGATCGTCGGCCTGCGGACTGAGGGGTCCCAGGGTTTGATTCTAGCCAAGGGCACATACCTGGGTTGTGGGCTCAATCCCCAGTGGGGGGCGTGCAGGAGGCAGCTGATCCATGATTCTCTCTAATCATTGATGTTTCTATCTCTCCTTCTCCCTTCCTCTCTGAAATCAATAAAATAAATAAATAAATAAAAATAAAGTCTCTCAACCTCCTGCTCTTTCATCACCACTACATATGCCCTTAACATTGCCCCTCCTCAGAGGAAAAGACAAGCTAGATATTTAGATGTATCCAGTATCATCAACTCCCT